>JAJOZX010009669.1:10000-146401 GCA_023014485.1 Bathynomus jamesi | reverse complement strand
ACTAAGGAAAATATCATGACTTAACCTAATCAATCGTCAAGGGCGTACAGTTGACCTAACCGGGCATTCAGTTGCCCTAACCTGACTATGGAAAACTGAAACGTGTGGGTAGTTGGGAGGTAACGAAAATGGTCCACTGAGTAGGTAGGTAGTTAATCTAACAATTATTAAACTCCTTTTATATCAATAACTGGGTGGATGAAACCAATTGGTTGCTCACCAGAGTTATTCTCCACATTAGTATTTATATACTGTGTGATACAGTGTGCTCGGTAATAGACACATTACCGATTAACCAACCGAAAAAACCAAAAGGACGCTGGTGGAAAAAGCCACGGGAAGAACGGAAAAGAAGGAACGGGTGAACAAGACGCAACGGGGAGGAGGAGCAGGCTAAAAAACGGAAAAAGATCCCCACCAGCAAGTACGCTCTCAAAAATTGAGCAAAGAGAAGAGGGACTGTCTAATAACACTTAGTAAGTGATCAGTTGTGTTTTTGAACCCAGTTTGGGGACATAATATAAGCTAAGACCTAGCATCAACTCATAGCTTAACAAAGGCTAAGGTAAATTACCCTAACCTAATTTGGTGAGGAATCCTACTGTGGACCTCAATTTACTCTGCCCGCTCTGGACCATTTCCGGAATCTCTAGGCTGACCCGTGCGGGGAATTTACATACTTTAGGCTTAACCTTACTTAACAAAAATTGCAGAATTAGTCTAAATGGTCTAGCTTAAACCTAACCTAATCAAGCCTAAAGTAACAAACTTGCCTAATTAGGTCTACAACCTAGGGCCTAACTAGGAAACATTTACATTTAAGGAGTCCCATTCTTTTATAAGCTTAGAACTGAGTGGCACATAAATACTTGGGGGGATTTAACTAAATTTAAAACTTGACTGTTTTGTCTGATTACTCAATTTATTTGATTCTCATCTCTGATAATTTCTTCTTGCCCTATATTTCATTACGATCTCCAGTTAAACACTTCTGACTTAAACATGGACAGTGAGGAGTTGAAACAATTAAAAAAGAAAAAGAGGGGAAAGTTGAGCGCTGTTACTAAGGCCATCAACACTTTTAACAATATTACACAACCAGGCAAGGAAGATTTAGAGTATGTAATTCTTAAATTGGATAACTTTAAGGAGGATATAATAGCCATTGATGAGAGTATTTCAAAGTTAATTGAACCTGAAATGGCTGATAACAACTTATAGACCTTTACTCTGATAATGAGCTTCAGGTATTCAGGTAATCTCAATTGAACAGCACTATGGAAAACTGATGTGTGGGTAGTTGGGAGGTAACGAAAATGGTTCACTGAGTAGGTAGGTAGTTAATCTAACAATTATGAAATTCCTTTTATGTCAATAACTGGGTGGATGAAACCAACTGGTTGCTCACCAGAGTTATTCTCCACACTAGTATTTATATACTCTGTGACAAGAGCGTGCTCGGTAATAGATATACATTACCGATCAACCAACCGAAGAAAAAACCAAGAAGACGCTGGTGGAAAAAGCCCCGCGAAAAGGAGGACAAGGGAGAACGAAAACGAGGAACGGGGCGACAAGACGGAACGAGAGAAGGGAGAAGGACAAACAACGGAAAAAGATCCCCACCAGCAAGTACGCTCTCAACAATTAAACAAAAAAAGGGACTCTCTAATAACTAGCAGTAAGTGACTAATTGTGTTTTTAACCCAGTTAGAAGTAAACGCCGTAATTAAGCTGGGTCAGACAAATTAGGCCTACATTGTGGTCTAAGACCTAGCATTAACTCATAGCTTAACAAAGGTGAAGGTAGATTGCCCTAACCTAATTTGGTGAGGAATCCTACTGTGGACCTCAATTTATCTGCCCGCTCTGGACCATTTCCGGAATCTCTAGGCTGACCCATACAAGGCTAGACTTAATCTACTCTATAGTTAGACTGGAGATATTAGGGGTGGGTTAATTGGGGACCAATTCATACAGAGCATTTTTCACAAGCACACAAGGAGATTACAATCTCGTTTGACCGACTTAACACCAAATAAACCTATTTCTGATTTTAATCAAAGAGCTAACCTTCAACAAAATTTAAGTGGCATGCCAACTCCCGAGTCACAAGAATTTAGGGCTAAGTTACCCACTTTGCTAGTACCAACATTTGATGGGGACACGGTACAATTCCCATCTTTCATTGAAAAATTTGAGAGTTCAATAGGTAATAAACCTTATATTCCAACTGTTGATAAGTTTAGCTACTTAACTAGTTTCCTTAAAGGTCCAGCCTACAGTATAACATGACAGCCTATTTACCAGCTGTGGGTGATTCATATGAAGTAGCTATTGATCTCTTGAAACGTAATTACATTAATAAAGATGAGGTTATATTTGAATTATCTCAACAAATTATTGATTTTGCACCCGTAAAAGATAACCATAGTGATATGGAAAAATTTCATTCATAATTAGAAGCTATTATGGGACAACTGGTTAGCAATGAGATAGATGTTAAAGCGTAATCTTGGCTCATACAAGGCGCAGTTCTTAGGTGCCTTCCTTTGAGGATTAAAGATGTTTTAGTTCAAAAGACGGGAGAATATTATCCTTATCTTGAAACCATCAGAAAACACTTTCCAACTATCCTAACTAATTTCAAATTGAGAACTAGTTCAACACAAAATAAGACCCAGACTATGGAGAAACCAACGACTGTCCCCAGAGACCAACTAGCTACAGCCAAACAGACAAAACTTGATACTGTAGAATCAAATGTGACCAACTGTAACACACGAACACCTACATTACAGAACTTTAATGTAGCTGCTGCCTCAACTTACACACCACATTGTAAATTTTGTGCAAGTGATGAACACAGTAGTAATGGGTGTGGCAAATATACAGACTTTAACTCAGGATCTAGAAGATGTGAACAGTTGAACCTATGTGAAAAGTGTACTGGCCAGGGACATTATAGGAAAGACTGTAAATCTAGATTAAGATTCAATTGTAAGTTTTGTGAAAGTTCACGACATGTCTCATCAATGTGTGATTCACTGAAGTGTCCAAACAACAATACTCAAACTCAAAAGATACCTCCTCCAAACAAATATAATCAAGAAAATGCCACTTTCATGGGACATTCTGTTTGTTCAAACAGTGTAACAAAAAACACCGAGGTTCTTTTACCAACTATTACTTTGGACTTAGTGAATGGTGAGGGTAGCACCATTCCAGTGAGATGTCTTATAGACTGTTGTTCTCAACAAACATTTGTTTCGCAAAATTTAGTTAATAAATTGGGTTTAACACCAAACCCGAATGAACAAGAACTCAATATCACATCCTTTGTTAAGGATAACTCAAACAATAATAGCTATAAAACAAATGACCTGGAATTACAAGTAGAAAGTGAATTAGAAAAAATTAGAACAGTCATTATTCCAAAAGTAGGACAAAACAAACTGGGTGTACCCAAACTAGAACAAACCATCAATCACTTGGCCATCAGGGCCAAACTGAATGCAACAGAATTCTTCAAATCACTCTGCAACGAGCATGTAATTCCAGCACTGATCTGGGAAATACGTCTCTCTGTAGTGTGGCGGGAAATAGAAATACTTGCTATTTTTTCTCGAAGCTTTGTGTTATCTGGAGCGAGAATTGCAGTAACATCGGCAATATTCTTCTTCACAAATTCTCCACTACTGTAGGGAAGTTGAGCACGAGCAATATTCCATGCCGTAACAAAAATAGCTTCAGTAGTTAAGTGATAACGTGGGGTAGACACCCCAGTTAGGTTACTTAGGTTCTAGCAAACAATCAAAGGCACTTACCGGTGCGTTGAATTAGATATTCCTTTGGGAGCCTACCATTAGATTCCTGTGTCCCACAAACAGCCTACCTAACTCTCTCTTACATTACCAATTTAGAAGCTATAGACATTACCCCTAACTATACTTAAGTATGGAAAACTTCCTACCCAATTTGTCACCTTAGAAACACCACCTAATTACACTCAGCACCAACGATTAGGTCAGATAGGAAAAAACATCTCTAGGCTAGCCCAAAACAATACGAACAGCGCGTTGGTTCGTTTATGCCTTCATGTTGCCATTCAGCTTAGATTTAGTGATATTTCCCCTTTAGTGAGTTTTAGACTATATACATATATACACGTCACCTCACTCCGCCCCTACAAGTTTAGTCTGTCAGGGGGATGAGGGACCCTAGACGACCTGCGGAGCAGGGTTGATGTAGTAGGATTAGGTGCAACCTGCATAGGCGGGCGAGTTGAACCATTTTCCGGAGGATCAGTTCTCTCTTACGGAAGACTCTGGTCCTTCTGCAATTCACGTTCCAATATCTGGTCCTGATGGCGTTTAATAGAACGACCATCTTCTAGTTGGCACTTGAAGGAAACAGGGCCCGTTCTCTCCTGCACAGTTCAGGAACCCATTTTGGTCCAGCCACATAGTTGCGAATCATAACTGGATCATTAGGTTGCGCTTCTATAACTCTCCCTCTTTTAGTGTCGTGGTACAACTTCTGTTTTTCCTGATGGCGTAAAACTCGTTGTTGTAACGTTTCGTTTGGACGTAACAAATCGAAAACTGAACGAATTCCCGGGCCAATCATAAGTTTAGAGGGAGACACCCCGGTCGTGGTGTGAGGTGTTATTCGATATTTAAACCAAAATTTATCCACCACCACTTGCATTTCCTCCCCACGAGAATGACGCAAGGCCGACTTGAAAGTACGGACCATGTTTTCCGCGAGACCGTTAGTAGACGGGTGGAAAACACTAGACCGGACATGTCTAATGCCATTTAGGTGGACAAAAGAACGAAATTCCTCACTGGTAAATGTAATGAGTCTTTACTAATTATTGTTTTCTGTGTAACAAGTCTTTACTAATTATTGTTTTCTGTGTTTCAGATCTATGCTATGTTTATGTTGAATAAAGCCTCAAATTGGCCTTTACTTTATCTCTAGCCCGCTAACAAACGCGGCACCACAATTTATTCAACATTTCAATCAGCCATTCAGTCGGCCTTTCAGATACAGCAAGCAAATATTCATCCAGTAATCTTACTATATCATGGAGAAGGTGATTCGCCCGGATAAATTTATTACTTCTCCGAATTCTCCCCAAGCTGGGAAACTATGGAAATTATGGTCGCGCGGATTCAAATATTTCTTGAGTACTATCGCCGAACACAACCCCAATAAATTGGAGGTTCTATTCATACATATCGGCCCCGATGTCGCTGATATCATTCAAGACTGCTCTACTTATGAGATGCCATGGCAGCCTTAGAGGCCACCTACGTCAAGAAGCCAAACGAGGTATGCGCTCGCCACCTGTTGTCCACCCGTCACCAAAAGCCCGAGGAAACCCTCGATGAGTACTTGCAAATTCTTCAACAACTAGCCAATGACTGCAACTTCAAATCGGTTTCCGCCGACGAAAACAGGAGTTCATCTGTGAGAGACGCTTTCATCCGAGGAATTAGAGATAGCGCCATCCGTACCCGCTTACTCGAAAATGACACACTCTCACTGGAAAAGGCTATCGTCCAGGCTCGAACATTAGATCAGGCCCAGAAAAACTCAGAATCGTACCTCACTCATTACGGTGCTGTTGCAGCCACTGGCTCTCGCCACGAACCGTCGCCGACTACTGACTCTGCCCGGCCTGCCTGCGTCCAAGAGACGATCTCCCAAACTCTTCAGCCGCTACGAATTTCGACAACAAAGCCGCTCTGTGCTTCTTCTGCGGGTCTCGACGCCACCCACGAAGCAGGTGTCCGCAAAGGATTCTATCTGTGCGAAATGTGAAAAGACCGGCCACTGGGCCAAAGTCTGCCGCTCAAGTACTTCCTCGGCACGTCAAAAACAGGATAAAACCACAGCGTCTCATTCAGCCGCAGCATTAGCGACCATTAGTACCACTCTATCGTGTAGCTCCTCCATGCCTACCAACTCAACAGTCGATATCCTCGTCAACGGCCGTTCGTGTCTCGCCTTGTTGGATACTGGCAGCTCGGACAACTTCATTCGTGAGGATCTAGCCAAACACTTAGAGCTGCCCATTCTTCCGCACTCGGGCGTCGTATCAATGGCTTCGCCTAATCTATCCGCAGCCATCTCAGGTCGATGTACAGTGAAGGTTACGATGGGAGACCGCGACTACGAAAAGCTCGAACTATCCGTCTTGTCGGATCTGTGCGCTGACATAATACTCGGTACCCCATTCTTAATCAGACACAAGGAATTGAACATCAATTTCGGAGGTCCGGAGCCAGCACTCCATATATGCGGCCTTACTCGATCAAGAATTTCAGCCCCACCACTATTCGGCAACTTAACTGCCGATTGTCGTCCCATCGCCACGAAGTCCAGAACGATTTTGCTCTGAGGACAAAATTTTCATTGGGAAAGAAATCGAAAAGCTACTCAGGGATGAGATAATTGAACCCAGTAACTCACCCTGGCGTGCTCAAGTAGTCATCACATCTACCGAAACAAAAAAAAAACGCATGGTAATCGATTTCTCTCAAACCGTCAACCGATTTACCATGCTAGATGCATATCCTCTTCCGCGAATCGATGATATAGCCAACAAAGTCTCACAACACAAATACTACAGCGTAATTGATCTGTCAAGCGCATACTACCAGGTAGAAATCGATCCGTCTGAACGACCTTTCACAGCATTCGAGGCTGACGGAAATCTATACCAATTCAGAAGGATCCCTATGGGAGTAACTAACGGAGCCGCGGCCTTCCAGCGCGTCATGAACGAATTCATATCCTCGAACAACTTATCATCAACATACGCCTACCTCGACGATCTCACCATCTGCGGAACCACTTGGGAAGAGCACGATGAGAACCTTCGACATTTCTGGGAAGCCGCTAAACGAGTAAATCTGAGTCTAAACAAGGAAAAATGCAAGCTTTCGATGACATCAGTGCACCTGCTCGGATATTCTATCTCTCATGGCGTATTGCGGCCCGATCCCGAACGCCTCCGGCCACTACAAGAACTTCAAACTCCTCGCAACAAGTCGTCTCTACAACGCGTAATCGGACTATTCGCATACTATGCTAAATGGATTCAGAACTATTCCCTCAAGATCAAACCTCTGCTCAACGTTTCATCATTCCCATTAACTCGCGAGGAAGTATCAACGATCCAAACACTCAAAGATGATATCTCGAAAGCTGTCGTCGGTTCAATCGATGAAGAACTGCCGTTCACTGTGGAGACGGACGCTTCCTCTTCAGCAATCGGAGCCACCCTCACCCAGAACGGCCGCCCGGTGGCGTTCTTTTCTCGCGCTCTGAATAACACAGAACGTCGCCATCACATCGTTGAAAAGGAGGCATACGCTGTAATCGAATCCATTCGCAAGTGGAAGCACTTCTTAGCTTATCGACACTTTACTGTCGTCACCGACCAGCGGAGCGTATCTTTCATGTTCGATGGAAAAGCTACTGGTCGTATTAAGAACGATAAGATTCTCCGTTGGCGTGTAGAACTAGCCGGCTACTCATTCACAATAAAATACAGACCGGGCCCCGAGAACCGAGCCGCAGACGCATTGTCGCGATCCTTTTGCGCTGCTACTCCAAGAATATCCCTCGCCCAGCTGCATGTTAATCTGATACACCCAGGAGTCCGCCGAATGACTCATTTTGTGAGAGCTAGGAACCTACCATTCTCAGTGGATGACATCAAACGAGTTACGTCGGAATGCCAAACATGCGCTAAATGTAAGCCACAGTACTATAAACCAGAAGTTAGTCACTTAATACGGGCCATGTCCCCGTTTGACCGACTTAACATCGACTTTAAAGGCCCGCTTCCGAGCGCAACTTCGCGACCTTACATCCTAACAGTAATCGACGAGTATTCACGCTTTCCTTTTGCCTTCCCGTGCCGTGATACGAACACGTCAACCGTTATCGCCCGTCTCACCGAGTTATTTTCTACCTTCGGAACTCCCTCTTACATCCACACAGATCGAGGGACATCGTTTATGTCTTCGGAACTAAAACTGTTCCTAACTAAACATGGTATCGCGACTAGTCGCACAACGCCGTATCACCCCCAAGGAAACGGGCAATGCGAACGTTACAATGGAATCATCATGAACACCATCAAACTAGCCATAGAAGATCGCGGGTTGCCGATGTCGCAATGGGAGTCCGTCCTACCAGACGCGCTGCACTCGATTAGATCGCTGCTGTGTACGGCCACGAACGAAACTCCTCACGAGCGTCTATTCACGCACCCGCGGCGTACTTCTACCGGTTCTGCACTACCGACGTGGCTGTCTTCTCCGGGAACTGTACTCCTTCGCCAATTCATTCGCCGATCCAAGAACGACCCCCTCGTCGAGGAAGTTGAGTTAATTGAGGCAAACCCCAACTACGCGTTTATACGGCATCCGAATGGGAGAGAAGATACCGTATCCATCAGGGACCTGGCACCGGCGGGACGTAGCAATACGGATGACACGAATCACTATGAACCCCCCGTACCCAGTCCGCCAATCAATTCCACCCCGCTAACGGACGACTCAGAACCCGCTGAGATCCGCCGACACACGGTCCCAACAGCTCCCGTCGAAGCGACTCCAGTCGAAGTCGAGAGAGGCCCACCTGTGTCAGTAACCTCCGAGACGAGTCCCCCTCTGAGAAGAAGCACTCGAATCAGATACCCAGCTCAACGCCTAAACTTGTAGACTCTTCTTTCTTCCAAAATATCTTGAACTTGTCGTTTTGTTTCTTACCGTGCAATGTATCACGTATTATAAAAGGAGAGAGGAATGTAATGAGTCTTTACTAATTATTGTTTTCTGTGTAACAAGTCTTTACTAATTATTGTTTTCTGTGTAACAAGTCTTTACTAATTATTGTTTTCTGTGTAACAAGTCTTTACTAATTATTGTTTTCTGTGTTTCAGATCTATGCTATGTTTATGTTGAATAAAGCCTCAAATTGGCCTTTACTTTATCTCTAGCCCGCTAACAAACGCGGCACCACAGTAAAACAAGTACCATTGTCGGAAACCAGGACTACGGGTAAACCCCATCGAGCGAAAACCGAACGGAGTAAGCGAATAGTAACACCCGAAGTCGTGGAAGTGGTTGGAAAAATTTCCACCCACTTAGAGTAGGCGTCCACAATGACTAGGAAATAAGTATTATTTATAGGACCTGCATAGTCAAACATGGATCCTATGCCACGGTATAGTAGGCCATTCCCAAGGATGAAGTGGACTTTTCCTTGGGAGATCTCTGTTCTCTAGGCAGCTTTGACAGGAACGAACCAATGATTCAAGTTCTCCATCTAAACCAGGCCACCAGAAATAAGCTCTCGCCAGCTCTTTCATTTTTGTTGCACCCATGTGTTCAGCGTGAAGTTCCTTCACTAAATTCGACCTGCCTTCATTTGGAATTATCATTCTGTGGCCCCATAAGAGACAGCCATTTTGAATCGAGAGGCCAAACTGACGTTGATAAAAAGGCTGTAATTCACTCTTAACCTTAGTAGGCCAACCAACTGAGCAGAAATGGATGACCCTAGACAGAATAGGATCTGATTTTGTCCACTGCTCTATTTGTACCGCAGATACTGGAGTGGATTCCAAAAATTCCACCAAGTGAACCCATTCTGTAGGTATAGGTACACAATCATTTGGATTTTCTAAGGGCAACCTACTTAGCGCATCAGCCGTACTTAGAAGTTTACCTGACCGATGTACTAAGTCAAATTTATAGGCTTGTAGAATCAATCAGTGCCCATCGTTGAATCCTACCTGAGGCCATAAACTGGAATATTTTCATTAGGTGAAAATAAACCTAAGAGAGGCTTATGGTCAGTAATTAATTTAAATTCATGACCCCATAGATAGAAATGAAATTTTTTTACTGCAAATACTAAGGCTAATGCACGTTCCACTTGTGCATATCGTCTTTCAGTCTCAGTTAGTGTTCTAGAAGCAAAACAGATAGGCCTATCTACACCATCAATGTGGTGAGATAACACTGCCCCAATTCCATAAGAACTGCTGTCTGCTGAAACTACGAAAGGAAGTTTAGGATCATAATGCACTAGGAGAGTGAACTTTAGTAGTACGTCCTTGAAAGCCTCAAATGCTTCCTTTTGAGTTTTCTCCCATCTCCACTGTTCCCCAGATCGTAATAGCTTATTTAGGGGTTCAAGGAAAGTCGATGCATTAGGCAAAAATTTCCTATAAAAGTTTAGGAGACCTAAATAAGCTTGTAACTGTGTGATGTTTTGTGGAGGTGGTGCATTTTTAATTGCTTCTAGTTTATCCACCGTTGGATGAATGCCTGAGGCATCTATGCGGAATCCTAAATATGAAACCTCGTTAGTGACCCATGAACACTTTTCTATCTTTAGCTTAAGTCCGGCATCCCGGAGTCTTTTTAGAACCGTGGTTAATCTAGTTAGGTGTTCTTTTTTAGACGAACCTGAAATGAGGACATCATCTAGAAAGCAAAGTACCCCTGGAATGTGACCTAGAACTTGGTCCATTGTTCTCTGAAAAATACCCGGAGCCGATGCTATTCCATAGCATAGCCTATTGTATTTATTTAGGCCTCGGTGCGTATTTATGATAGTTAGTTCTTTAAAGTTTTCATCTAAACTTAGTTGAGCATAGGCTTGGGACATATCGAGTTTTGTGAAATATTTACCCCCAGCAAGAGAGCTAAATAATTCATCAGGCTTGGGTATAGGATAGCAATCTAGAAGGACGGCTCTATTTGCTGTTAAACGGTAATCCCCACATAACCGCACGGACTTGTCCGGTTTTAGTACAGGAACTACTGGGGCAGCCCGCTTAGCGTGTGTGACTGGTTCGATAATTTTATCTTTGAGCAGCCTGTCAATTTCTAAATCTACCTTCTCCCGCAGTGCATGCGCAATTGAACGAGCCTTACAAAATTTCGGAGTTACATTAGGATCTACTTCTATACAGACCTGATGGCCTTTTAGGTTGCCTACTTCAGGCCCAAAAACAGAAGAAAACTCCCTTAACAATGAGTCTATGTCAGACGGATATGAGTGTGTATGCACATCTGCCTGACTCTTTGGCAAGATTGTCAATTGGCATTTTCAAAGCGTCAATCCAATCACGGCCTAGTAGAGTAGGCCCTTGCTCATCCACCACTAAAAGGGTTAAGGGATGAGACAAAGTTTTCTGGTTGAGTGTAACTGTGACGGATGCTTCTCCACAAATAGGTATTTGTATGTCCCCATATTTCTTTAATATAGTTTTAGATGCATGTAGTTTAGGTGTATTTTTGAAAGTTTTGTAAAAAACTGTTTTGGACATGACAGTTCGGGCAGCACCTGTATCTAGTTCTAGAGGAACTGTAATTCCATTTAGGCCTATCTCTACAATATATGGGCCTGTATTATTCCCACTTTGCTGCTCATAAAATAGGTACTCCACTCCAATGTTCTCCACAAATAGGTATTTGTATGTCCCCATATTTCTTTAATATAGTTTTAGATGCATGTAGTTTAGGTGTATTTTTGAAAGTTTTGTAAAAAACTGTTTTGGACATGACAGTTCGGGCAGCACCTGTATCTAGTTCTAGAGGAACTGTAATTCCATTTAGGCCTATCTCTACAATATATGGGCCTGTATTATTCCCACTTTGCTGCTCATAAAATAGGTACTCCACTCCAATGTTCGAAGTATTTCCCCTTTGAGGATTTACACTAGAAATGTTAAAATTAGAATTTTCACCCTTCGTTTTCTTTGAAAAACACACTTTAGCTATGTGGCCTATTTTATTACAGTTTCGGCAAACTGCTTCTTTAAAAGGGCAGTCCTTCTTCCAATGGTGTTTTCTAGTGATGGGACGATTAATCGGAATCGGAATCGAGAATCGGAAGAATCGAGTGTTTTTCAGGAATCGGCATCGGCATCGGAATCGTAAGAATTTGGTTACGACTTTCGATTCTTACAACGATTCTTTGTCATTTAGTGACAAAAATGAACTAATTATTAATTAAATTATCTTTTTCTTTTCAGAGCACAAATTTAATTTTCATTTGCAATTTGATTACTGATATTCTGATATTCAATATTCAAGACTTAAATTTAGTATTTCTATTTATAGCAATTTATTCAATTCAAAAGAATTGTTTTAAATAAGGTGGGAAATTTGTTTAAATAATGTAAGAATTGCATTGTAAGCTTAGAAGGAATAAAGGATTACAAATTATAGTTCAATTGTAATTATTAAAGGAAAAATTTTAAAATGTTTCTTTAATAAGATTAAATCTAACAGATATATTTGTTTCTTATATTTACAACCTAATCAATTAGATTCTAAGGTGATATTACCATACTATTACTTTATATAGTTAGTCTTACAAATAAATAAAATAGGACTACATAGGTATAGTTTTCCGAAGAGCACCAAGTAAACTCTTATCTATAAAAATACTGAGAATCGGAATCGGCAGATTTTATTGGCATCGGAATCAGAATCGGCATCGATTGAAATTTAGGTATCGTCCCATCACTGGACTGTTTTCCACACCCCGTACATGGCTTGGAAGGCTTAGTAGAATTAGTAGGCTTAGTCGTATTTGCCTCATACCTTTTATTTGCCTGTCTAGTAGGCTCATTAGGTCTGCCAGGCCTAGAAGATTTAAAGCTATTTACATGTTGGGCTTTACTACTGTGATTGCCAAAAACTCTAACATCTTTAGCAGCTGCTTCTCTAGCCGTAGCTATTTCTACAGCCAGACTAAAAGTTAGGTCCTGTATGGCTGATAGGGCTCTCTGGGTAGACTTCTCTTTGAGACCCATTACAAACCTATCTCTTAGCATTTCGTCTAATTTGTCCCCAAATTTACACGTACGGCTATGGCTTTTTATTCCTGCAACAAACTCTGCAATGCTTTCATTTCCCGTCTGATTCCTCGAATAAAATTTGAAACGTTCAAAGATGAGAACTACTCGAGGTTTGTAGTGATCGGTTAGGGCCTGTACCAATTCATTATAGGTGCAAGTTTCCGGTGCTTTAGGAGAAACTAGGTCCATAACTAAACCAAACGTTTTAGGGCCTATTATAGTTAAAAAGGTAGGTACTTTCTTAGCATCAGGAATGGGTTATTATTCGTTTTTTGACCCAGTCACACCCAGCTATAACAGCAATATATATTGAATAACCAATCAAAACTGAATAAGAAAATATATATATTATCTTGTGCAAATTTGTATAAAATGTGTTTTTTTATTAAAATATATTTCCTATTTTTGGTGTTTTTTCAATATATATATATATATATATATTTTTTTTTTAGTTCGGGAAGAACCGATTCGCCTCTATTTAAAGGGCATATCTCAGCGGAAAAACAAAGAAAAAGTGAGAGGAAAGACAGAGGAAAAAGAAAGGGTGGAGGGGACAGTCGAAGTGGAAAAAGACCAAGGATGACAAGGACTGCAGGGTCGAGCCCCATCATCCTTGGGTGCTAGGGCCGGGAGGGCGCACGTGAAACCTCCAGGAACAAGCACGTACAAACGAGCACAAAGAGCACTCAAGAGCACGAGCTTAGAACCCCCTTGCGGGGATATATATATATATATATATATATATATATATATATATATATATATATATATATCGACTATTTGGTGAATATTTCTTATTTTTGGTGATTCTGGCTACTTCTGCGTAATTCAATTTGTCCTGTTTTACAAATAAATAATTTTTAGCAATTGTTCATCTGTTGAACTCTGTTCAGTTTGGTTTTTTTGTGACGAAGTATGACGTGTCAGTTATGCATATTTGATTTTGAAGACGTGATCCACCATATTGCCCTCGATGAAGACAAGAGTTTAGACCTTTTTTTCAATCACGGAATAATTAAGACATCCGTGATCTGCCCTAAATGCAATAGTGCTTGTATTTTAAGAAAAGACCAGAAGGTCTTTAGGTGCCGTAAAAAAAATCCTAAAAATAAACGTGTGTCGTTTCAGTTTAAGGGCAGGCTAAATTTAGCGGACTACCCATGCAAGGTTGGCACATGTTATTACATTATCATTTGTATAATTTAGGTCTCGGGGGTACGGGGGCGGAGCCTCCGTAAAGATCACGCATCACAAATTGATCGGTCCTAATGTTTTGCGGACAGTTCAGTACGTGACACCGGTTAGGTCAACTGTACGCCCTTGATGATTGGTTAGGTTGTCATGATATTTTCATTTAAATTCGTTAATTTAAACGAAAATGACGAGTGCAAACTTTTCTGGTTAATTTTGAGGTGTTTTGTACGAAACTGCCATCCGTTTCCTGTGCAAATGCATAGTTTTCAAGATGACGATATTTCGAAAACTACGCATTTGCACAGGAAACGGATGGCAGATTCGTGCAGAACACCTCAAAATTGACCAGAAAAGTTTGCTCTCATTATAAAAAGAGACTGGGTCAAAAAACGAATAATTACCCAGGAATGGAATTTGCCTCGAAAAACAACCTCACCCTAGTGGCATAAGCTTCGAAGTCCTCCCCAGAGTTTTCGTAGGGGCTTATATGGCCAATCACCGACATGCTAGAGCAAAACCGAATTAGGCCAAATAACGTGAAGTAGGTTAGATTTGGTTTAAATTTGATCTAGTTACTTCCCAGTTAGGGCTCAATAGTGAATTGTATTGGAGTTAGGGCTGAGTAGGAATTAGTTTTAGAGTTAGGGCTGCGGGACCTACGCTATAGTACGGTAGCTTACCCACACAAACAAACCAAATCGGACGATCCACTAGGCTACATCCAATTTTCCAAACAACCACTTGAACCCAATAAACCAAATTAAATCCAATGAGCCAAATTTAATCCAATGAACAAAATTTAATCAAATGAGCCAAATTAAATCAAATGAGCCAAATTAAATCCAATGAGCTTAATTGAATCCCATCCTCGTCGCCAAATGTGATAGCGTGGGGTAGACACCCTAGTTAGGTTACTTAGGTTCTAGCAAACAATCAAAGACACTTACCGGTGCGTTGAATTAGATATTCCTTTGGGAGCCTACCATTAGATTCCTGTGTCCCACAAACAGCCTACCTAACTCTCTCTTACATTACCAATTTAGAAGCTATAGACATTACCCCTAACTATACTTAAGTACGGACAACTTCCTACCCCATTTGTCACCTTAGAAACACCACATAATTACACTCAGCACCAACGATTAGGTCAGATAGGAAAAAAACATCTCTAGGCTAGCCCAAAACAATACGAACAGCCGCGTTGGTTCGTTTATGCCTTCATGTTGCCATTCAGCTTAGATTTAGTGATATTTCCCCTTTAGTGACTTTTAGACTATATACATATACAGTATATACACACACGTCACCTCAAGTAGTTAAGTCAGTTGTCTTACACAATGATGAAAGTACAGTTTGTTGAGCAACTAGGATAGATTTCAACATTGTTAACTTAGTCTTCCGCAATTGTGATTCGGGAGGAAATTCTGTAATAAAATTTTTATGGTTAGTTTCATGATGACGCTTTAAGTTACTGGCTTTAAAGTGATTGAGTGCCACGTGGCAGATAAGACACAAAGGTTTCCCATCCTTAACAGTAAAGGCAAAGCTCTCCTCCCACTCCTGTTCAAAAACTCTATTTTCTTCTTCATATTTCCGTTTCTTACACTTTGTCTGCTCAGTCATTTTAATCAACTAAGGGGTTATATAACTTTCACTTGTATAACTGAGAAAAATAGCCACTATTTGATCTAAGAAGCCAATTTTAAAACACACTCACTCGTTACTACACGCGGCCCGCAGGGTAGCTCGAGGGCTACTGGACACTGGTGAGTGGCGATTGGTGTTAATTATGTAATTATCTCGCTTAGTGCTGTCACGCAAAAGAAAATGTCGTACGCATGACGCATTTTATTGTCAATTAAATTTTTCCTCGTTTTTTTTTCATATTTTTTTTTTATTATGTGAAAAAAAAATTATATTTGTATTATGAATTTTGTCTTTTATGATAAATACAATAAAAACCAAAATTGTCTCGCGAGCCGCAGTTAACAACCTCGAGAGCCGCATGCGGCTCGCGAGCCGGGGTTTGGCCACCGTTGCCCTAGAGTCTGGACCCAAAACAATGGACTTCGGAGAGCCCTCTCCACCGACAGTAACAACTGGAGACACTGAACTTCTAGTAACTATCCCCTTGACAGTAGGAGCGGTAACACATCCTACTATAACATTGATAGACACAAGACCTCAGCGACAAACAGCGTTAAAGGCGCGACTAGTTTTACAACAAAAAATAGATGCTGGGGAATTGTAATTTCAACTTCTAACTTTCACTTTTCCTTTTCTTATCTACAGATCTACAGAAGCTAAGGCTAACAAAGACCCTAAGATCCACTCTAAGGCTAGCCCGAGAGAAAGGAAAGAGTAGGGGGTTAAGAGAAGAGAAGAGAATAAGGGGTTAAGTAAGGAGCAACACCTATCATTCGTGGGTTAACATTCATTCAGAAAAAGAGGAAAAGTGTCTCACCATCATCATCCGCCGGCCACTGCCGACAAGTCAGAAAAATAGTCGGAGAGAATAGGAGAGGGGTGAAAGATGAAAAGAAGTAAAATAAGAACGCTTACAAACCATGCAAACACAGTCTTAACTCACTGTCATACCATGCAAACTACAAACATGCAAGAAAAGAGTTAGAGACATGCAAAGTAAGGAGAAAAAAAAAAAAAAAAAAAAAAGTAGGTAAGTTAAACAAAAAGTGGGTTAGTTTACGCTATGAGCTACATCTACATTCGTGTTAGTCTAATTTTTTTAATAATTTTATTGCTGGCATCACACGCTGGCATGTCACAAGCTGGCATTCATCGTCAACAGACTCATCCTCGAGCACCACCACCAGAGCTTCTGTTGCTAACTTTGTTGTTTTTTAAATTAAACAACGTTAATACCTTTAAAATGTCTGTCAAGACGGTTCTTAAACATATTAACGCTGGTAGAATGAACGACTGACGCGGGAAGATTATTCCATTTATCAATTACTTTAAACGTAAAGAAGTTTTTAGCGATATTAGTAATAAAACGCCTGCCACGCAACTTAAATCCGTTATTGCGAGTATTACTATTATCAAAAGTGAACAATTTGTCAAAATTTACGTTATCGATGTTATTAACGATTTTGAAAACTTCAATAAGCCCCCTTTAATCTCCTAGTTTCGAGTGAATACAGGTCTAACTCATTAATCCTATCTTCATAAGGCTTATTGCGCAATGACGGAATAAGTTTCGTGGCACGACGCTGAACCCTTTCTAACCTATCAATATCCTCACGCAAGTACGGGCACCAAAACTGAACTGCATATTCTAAATGAGGCCTGACTATGGACTTGTAAAGGGGCAATATAATATCCTTCGATTTAAATTCGAAATTACGCGCTATGAAACCTAACATCCTATTAGCTTTTGCGCAAGACTCCAGGCACTGGTTCCTAACTTTTAAATCCTTAGATACGCGTACGCCTAAATCTACTTCCTCGTCAACGCTCGCTAACTCCCTATCATCCATCGTATACGCGTAATTATTATTGCGAGAACCTATATGCAAAACTTTACATTTGTCTACGTTAAATTGCATCTGCCACTTATCTGTCCACTCCATAATCCTATTTACATCGTCTTGAATCCTATTTCTATCGTCCTCGTTAACAACCTTACCGCCTATTTTAGTATCGTCCGCGAATTTGACACGTTACTAGTCAATCCTATATATGTCGTTAATGTAAATTACGAATAGCAATGGGCCTAACACTGAACCCTGTGGGACACCGCTACCTACATCTAACCCCCTGATTCACTACCTAACTACGACCCTCTGTCTCCTAGCACGAAGCCATTCTTCTAACCAGTTAGCTACCTGACCGCGTATACCGTGCGCTTTAACCTTCGCAATTAGTCTCCTATGCGGAACTGTATCGAACGCCTTTTTAAAATCTAAATAAATAACGTCAGCTGCTCTATGCCTATCGTATTCGCGCACTATTTCGTTATAAATTCTAACAAATTAGTTAAACAAGACCTATGGCGTCGAAACCCATGCTGACTACTATTAATCAAATCTCTACTTTTCTAAGTGATCGATAATACGATCCCTAACTACGGATTCCAAAAGTTTACCTACAATTGACGTTAAGCTAATGGGCCTATAATTGCTAGCTACGCGTCTCGTCGCTTTTTTAAAAATAGGCGTGACGTTAGCTAATTTAAAGTCTTCAGGAATAATCCCCGTTTCGAGTGACTGATTAAAGATCTTCGTTAAGGGGCCTACGATAACTTCTTTCAAATCTTTCAAATGTCTGGGTAAAGACCATGGACAGTTTCATCCTATGGATGTATATTTTCTCTTCTAATTAAATGCTACATCTTCTCCATGAGAAGGTGAGGATTGTCACTGTTAATCAGATTAACAGGCATTTACAGTCAAATACTTAGCTAGTCTACACTCAGATATAAAAATTGATGACAATGACACCAAGATTTTTATCTCCCGGGGCCACCAGTATATGGAAAACTGAAACGTGTGGGTAGTTGGGAGGTAACGAAAATGGTCCACTGAGTAGGTAGATAGTTAATTTAACAATTATTAACTCCTTTTATGTCAATAACTGGGTGGATGAAACCAGTTGGTTGCTCACCAGAGTTATTCTCCACATTAGTACTTATATACTGTGTGATAGAGTGTGCTCGGTAATATACATACATTACCGATCAACCAACCGAAAAAAACCAAAAGGACGCTGGTGGAAAAAGCCGCGGGAAGAACGGAAAAGAAGGAACGGGTGAACAAGACGGAACGGGGAGGAGGAAGAGGCTAAAAAACGGAAAAAGATCCACGCTCTCAAAAATTGAGCAAAGAGAAGAGGGACTGTCTTATAACACTCAGTAAGTGATCAGTTGTGTTTTGAACCCAGTTTAGGGACATAATATAAACTGGGTCAGTAAAATTAGGCCTACATTATGGTCTAAGACCTAGCCTTTGTTAAGCTATGAGTTGATGCTAAGGTAAATTACCCTAACCTAATTTGGTGAGGAATCCTACTGTGGACCTCAATTTACTCTGCCTGCTCTGGACCATTTCCAGAATCTCTAGGCTCACCCCTACAAGGCTAGGCTTAATCTACTCTATAGTTAGACTGGAGATATTAGGAGTGGGTTAATTGGGGACCAATTCATACAGAGCATTTTTCACACTGACATTCAATTAATCGGGGGCAACTCACAAGTAGATAGATCACCTTACCTTATTGGCGAGATGTCGATGGTTGTGGTTTCGTTGAAGGTTCCGAGGGTCCTGGATGACTGTGTGGTGCGTCCTCGTTGTCTAATTGATGGTCAGAGTCGTCGTCCTGCAGGAGTGGGATGGCGGGAAGGTCAGCTGGTCGCCTCCTGTCCGACTGTAGGCGGTATAATCGAGCGGCCTCGACGAAGAAATGGTGATGCAGCTGTTCCTTGACAGTATGGAGGAATAAATTCGAGAAAAGTACAGTTTGAAGTACTCGCTCCTTAAGGTTCAGCCACAGCTGCTCGATGTTCTGAGTTGGGGTTATTTGGATCAACAAAGTGCTCAGAGTGATTAATCATAAAGTGTGTATACCCCTCGTTGCACAGCTTCCAATATGCCCGCCAAGAGTCACTGTAAATTACACTACCAGGACAGATGTACTGCTTAATGATGGGTACTAGCGTGGCAGCACTCCTATCCTGGTCAAGGAGGGGCACAATAAAGCACTTTTTTGAGATCCGCTCAATACCCACGAAGATCCAAACTTGCCTCACCAGCCGACCACGATCGTACTTGCGCTTCACAAATAATGTTTCGTCAATTTCCACCTCAATTCCCTGACCACCAATCAAGTCTTGATTGTCAAACCACCACTCATTCACCTCAGAGCAAAAACTTCGCCAGTCAACACTCGTGTGCGAAGTCCAGTTCAAACAGTGAAAAATAGTGTTGTGATTCTACTCTTTCTGTAGCCAATGGTTAACAAAACACATATTTCCGACGGCTTGAGATAAGTTTCGTCAAGCAAAGTTCCTTTGTAGTCAGAAGTATAGAAATTGCACTGCCTTTTCCTCTTTGTCTTGGCTATATTGGTCCACCGCCCACAATACCAAGAATGCCTGTTTTCCCTATATATATACAAGGAAGTTTGCAGTCTGGGCACTGTACAGAAGAAGGAAGGACGCCGTGATGTCGTAAAAATTGCACTGCAGCTTTGTCATCAAGATAAAATTTCTTAATAAACACCCAGTAATTGTAACTTCATCCACCGCACAGACTCGCCATTTTCAAACTGATTTCATATGGAAGTGCTGTGCGTGTGGCGCGATCTAGGACGAAGCTGACTGGCTAAAACGGTTCTGTTAATTTATTCAACTGTCGTTCATTTGCGAGCAAAATGGTAAATAAAAAAGTTGTTCAGAATTTGAAGAGCTCTCGAATGACGTATTTTTCATAAAAAAAATTCCGTGGTTGGTCGAAACTACAAATTCACCATTTTCAAATATTGAAAAAGAATATGGTCAGTGGTATAAACCAGTCACAAGATTAACAAGTTTGTCTAGGCTACAATGCTCATATGGAGTACATTAAAAAATTATATATAGGCATAAGCCCTAAGGCAGCAGGGTATACAGTAAGATGTGTTTGCATACCGTATGGAACAAATTCAGTTTATGAATACACACACATACACACACACACACACACAGAGAGCGAGAGAGAGAGAGAGAGAGAGAGAGAGAGGTGGGGTGGGGTGGGTGCTGGCTATGCTAGTAGACTCACACTAGATTTACAGCATTAATATTATGTTACATTTCATTTGGAAAAGATGAAGCCACTTGGCCCTTGGGCCTATCAAGGTTATCGAAATGTAATAAGGTACATTTCGTAATAAAATTTCACAAAACATCAGTCTCAAGTCAGCTAATTAACATAAAACTATTTACAGAGCTACCAGAGTAGCCTACAACAACGTAAGCTGAAAATATACAGTACACTATTTACACAATTATTAACGCTATAGCATAGGTTTTGACCAAGGCTTTAAATGTTAGTTATATTTTTTTAAATATGTCTTTTAAAGTAAACTAAGAATAAATTAGTAATTTCTTCATTCTAAATTTCAATAGTATTAATTAAATCACAACAAAGATTTCATGCAAGATTTAAATATGCCTCTCCTAGTTATAGGGCCCTAAGCCAAGGACGAATGCCCACGAAAAGGCCTCCCCACCATAAAGGAAGAAGAGACCCAAACTTAGGGTTGCCAACTCCATGAAGTTTGAAAAAAGGACAAGAACATCAATTCCAATATACTGTCTAGAGCAGGGGTCCCCAACCTTTTTGTGCCGAAGAGCACATTCAAGACTACCGGTAGTGCGGCGGGCACCATTTACTTTTTCAAGGCAAATTTATAGTTGGACTTAATAATGAACATAATACACAAAAAAAAAACACATTTAATTCCTATGTAAAATAATGAACATAATACACAAAAAAAACAAGGATGGGCTAACTAAGAATCTTAGAAAAATTATCAAAACGATAACTTAATTTATTTATAAAGAAATAATTATTTTCAAATAAATGAGCATCTGTTTCCGTAATTAACTACTAAAATTTAATAAAATGTTAAGTATGTTACATATTTTAAATATTTAGTTACTAAATATTTAAAATATGTAACATACTTAACATTTTATTAAAAATTTAAATAAAAACTTATCAATCGTAGTCAGTCAGTGGCGGGCACACGCAAAAGGGTCGGCGGGCGCCATGGTGCTCGCGGGCACAGGGTTGGGGACCCCTGGTGTAGAGGGTCAGGGAAAGAAGTAAAATTTTATTTATAATTTATTACAATTTATACTGCATACTCTTTTATTGCATATTTTCTTAAAGGAAATATTTATTGACCCATTGAGTCATGCATTGACAAAATTTATGGTAACTTAATATTTATTTATTGTTAAATTTATACTTTTCTTGATTTTTTGCAGATTTCAGTAAAAGAGTATAATTTTTTATTTTTTTCGCAAAACCCAAACAATTATCCTTTAAATTGAAATAAACAAAAAGCTCACTTTTTACTAGTTCAACCGAACATCGGTTTCTATCATCACGCGATTGAGCGTTCATCACACTGAAAATTCTTTCGCAATATGCAGATGTTCCAGAAATAGATAAAACAAAAGATACTACTTTGAAAATATTCACAAATTTGAAATCACTATGTTTCAATAGCAGGTGTCATTTGCTGCCTGTGTTTGTACACTTCAAATTTATATAAGGTGAGGAAATTACTATGATTATTGCATAAATAACGTACCTATTTGTTGACACTTAACACTTTCGGAACTTTCTCGCCTCAGGGAATTCTGGAGACTGGAGAAGAACTGAACGAATCGAGCTGGGTTCTGCAATCTACATAGAATTGATTGCCAAGTTTTATTTAAGAAACGCAATCCTACAGGCCCGCTACACGGAACATTAATATTGAAGTGAAGAAATGAACTTATAAAATGTTACTCGACTTAAGACTGTAATTATTTCCTTTTAAACAAAAGTTTTATTACAAAACTGGTGTTTGGAACAAGATTGTTATCAGAAAAGGACAAATGGCGTCCTTTCCGAACTCAATAAAGGACAAGGACAAAAATCTACAAAAAAGGATTGTCCTTTTCAAAAAAGGACGGTTGGCAACCCTACCCAAACTCAAGGTCCAGGGTTTGCAAGATGTCTGGACACTCTGCTGCGTTTGAAAGATTGGAGGTCATAGGCAAGGTGAAAGATGGCTTGAAGAAGATTGTTCCAGAATTGACCGGTTTGAGTAGATGAAAGATTGAAAGTACAGATTAATTCTTGCGTTAGAGAGTTAGGCAGAAAAGGAATGAGAATTGTGTCGACAGTCTGGTATTGTGTGCTCTCCTTAAAGGAGGAGGTATGCAGTTAGAGTGTCCAGAAGATCAATGCACGTTATAATAGCGATAGTAAAGAGAGTGAGGGGTTGAAGACAGTGTATTAACCTATATAATCTAGAAGCCTATAAACCCTAAGTTAAGGTATATAAATCTTTTAACTTTTAAAATAACCCACTAATCAGAGGTATTGTACACGTATTCATTTTGTTTTGTAGAACGTTCTCCAATAATTCACGACGAACATCGTCATTAGCATATTCGTCAGCATTATCGTGCATATATTTATGCATGATAATGCCAGTGGGCATCGAAACTGTTGTGGAAATAAACTCTGTCTATTAGAGTGGGTTTTTATTATCATATCGCAACAATGGTTGGAAGTTGGATTTGAAACGGTTTAGGACTAATGTGTGTGGGAATTACTTTACGTATAAGATGTGTGACGCATGGAACAGGCTACCTTCAGAAATTGTGAACAGTTCTTCTGTGGACCTGTTCAAGAAAAGGTTAGACCGAATCTTGCACACTATTTGAGGGTGACAGAATTTTTCCCTGGCACCCGTTGCCATTGGTACCTCCTCGGTATGGGTCACAAGGCCTTTTGAGGTACTACTTTTCCTTGCAACTCTCTCTCTCTCCACACCTAACGGCTAGACTTAGGCTATCTTAAATCAGGTAGCCAAAGATGAACGCTTCATCGTTACTTACAGTGCAATGCGCCCCACTTGTGGATAGCCAGAATGAGACCATCAGCATGATTCAACTTATCCAGGTCAGGAAAGGCGAACCCATCCACTCCGTAATTAATCTAGTGGACTAGGACGAATGTCACGCCCTCGTTCAGGTCAATGGCGGTAATTGTAATCACTGAAAGAGGGGAATCCCTGTTTAGTGTAATACTCTAAATGAGAGTTAATCCATACAAAACTTTATACTCTTCCCCTCACATCTGAGGGAGGAAGAACCAAGACCCAACGCTACTTAACTTTTCTGATCTAACGGGAAGTGGTGTTGCGAAGTGGCTACGCGCGGGTCCTTAGAACCAAGAGCTCGAAACTTCTGAAGTGGTAACTCCTCCGAATTGTTGTCACTCATTATCCACTCACTTGAATGAACAATCCGATTCCGACGCAGAGACCGATGAGAATCGAAATATTGATCATGGCGCGGCTCTTACGAATTATAGGCCAATTCCACTTGAAGAAGGAATCCTCGTAGCTCGCGTCAATTAGAACGTCACCCACGTAACACCGCCCGCAGTGCTTCTAAACAAGGACAAACACTTCAATTAATTTTTTAATAAGTTGCCATGGTAACGTTCATTTTCTAATAAGTTGCCATGGTAACGTATTTTTTTAAAAACTTTTTATTCCTTTTCATAAAAACATTTAATTATAATGATGTCTTACGCAGCAATTCGTCAAATACTGAAAAATATTTGGGAATCATCTTTTAAATTAGACTTTTAAAGAATGTTCAGTCAATAGTGACACTAAAGTGATTCTGATGGAACTAAATTTAACTAACTGGCATAAATGTTGCTTTCAGTGAAAATAAAATTAAAAAATTAAAAATGCTCAACCATTTATAAATTTCTGGGTCACGAGAATGTAAGTGACGTGTCGTTCATATATATATATATATATATATATATATATATATATATATATATATATATATATATACAGACTGTGCCTGGAACAAGGAACTCTTCTGAGAAAATCAAATCCCCTATTTTTAATTGAATTGAATTGAATGACCTTTATTAATAATAAAATAAATAGATTGGTTTTACAATTTGCAATCACATAAATAATTGTGAAACTCGACTACTTATTTTATTTAACTTGGCCCTTAAGCTTTATAGTGGGCCGGCCAAAAATTGAAAAGTCCTCTAGAAAAAACCTTAACGGCGTTTTTTGTTAATAGCAGGCACCCACCTTAGATAAGTAGTATTGAGGATGCCAAACAAGATGTGGGTGGATGCCACTCTCAGTTTTGGGTTTGAAGGTCTCATGCAAGGTTACAAAAGTCAAATTCTGAAAAATTCCGAATTTTTGCATTTCAGTGGGGGCTCTATGTAACGTGTTTAAAGGTGTATCATTAGCACAAAGTATATTTTTGTGATTTTATGGATAATAATTGAATGTAACTATGACTCTGGATGTCTTTATTTCCATTAAAACTACATTTAGCATGCTGGGTGAGGTGCGCATGTGCCTACTACTACCATAGTACAAGTAATAGCATACTTTCACATGTTGAATATTTTCATTACACTGACTGGCCAGACATTGATTTGGTATATGCAATTAAAAGAGTGTAGACAGTGGCAGCTGGTAAAATAATAATAATAATACTGCTAAGCGATAGGTATGTTTCGAATTGTTTCAATATATCTGTGGCTACTACATACTGCCATTCCCACTTGTCTTTGCAGAGAGGGAGCTCATCAGCAATGGACCCTGTAGCTGTCATCAAGCGCAAGAGGAAACGTCAGGATGTCAGTGAGGATTGTTGCTTCTTCTACCAAAGCAGCGCTGGTGACCTGCGCACAGCATCAGCAGGAGGAAAAGCAAGAACTATGACTGTGGGCGATGAGAGAACGAACCTGGGAGATACCTACTATCTTGATGTTTTACAAAGGCTGGAAAGTCATTCCAAGGATGATTTCAATGCATTGGAACTCAAGTGGCATAAATCATACTACTCGTTATTCACCTCTGAAGGAAATTCAAAAGGCTGCGAAGTCAGCAACACACCATGGGTGCATCGGCGACCACAAAAAGTGCAGGCTCTCAGGCTTTTCCCCCAAAGCGTAGTCGTTCAACACCAGTGATTGACTGGACCCTCTGCATGTTTTGCCAAAAGAAGACCGCAAAGAAACTGCACAGGGTGGAGACAATAGAGAAGTCAGATGACTTGATCCAGCGTGCCAAACACGACCCTGTCATGAACATACCGTTGTCAGCGGTGAGTGATATGATTGCAGTTGAAGGCTGCTATCATCTGGCATGTTTGGTGACATTTGAGAGACGTACTAGAAAACAAACGGTGTCAGAGGAGCAGCAAGGGCCTGAAAATGAATGCATGACGAAGCTGTGCAAAGACTTGACAGTAGGCCTGTCTCGTGGTCACGTATACTACATGGGAGACGTCTGAGACAGATACGAGAGTATGTGTAATGATACCGGCATCACCGTGAAATACTCCAGGAAAACAACGTTCTACGAAGATGTTCAAAGGCTGTTTGGGTCAAACGCCAGCTATGTACACCTATTGTTAAGGGGCCCGCTGCTGATTTACCCTGGAGAGAGCTCAGATTTCATCATCTCCTAAGCACCGGCTACAGGGCCGGCCCTAGCAAATGCGAGGCCCAATTCGAGATTTTTAAAGTGGGGCCCTAAGGTTAAAGTTACCTACTCATAGTGGGTGCATGCTTACTGAAAGAAAAGAACAATGATTCAACAACAAATATTATTTATTTTGGATGTGATCACAAGGAAACCTTCCTGGCTTTCATAGCGGCAAATTCGGCAATGAGGTCTGTATAGTTACAGTTTCTCGCAATGTCGTTTTCAATGGAGAGGATCGCCAGATTAGTGAGTCGATCCTGCAGCATCGTCGACCGTAAATATGTTTTTATTAATTTCAACTTTGAGAAACTTCTTTCCCCAGATGCAACAGTAACTGGAATAGTCAGTAGTATTCGCAATGCAGTCGTGAAATTCGGGAAATCCACAGAACGATTGTTCAAAGTGATGAAGCCCAATATCTTCAGTGGATCACTTTGTATATCTTTTGGAAGAATTAGTTTCAAGGCTTCAGTGGCGTACTAAGGGGGGTGCGAGGGTGGTGGTCCGCCCCGGGTGACAGCCAGGAGGCGGGTGCCATCGGGAGAGTTGAAATACTAGTACAAGTTTTCAAACCAAATGAAAAATTCGCCAAAGTAAGAAGAAAAAAAAAAATGTTCAAACTATTACAACAGCTTAATGTTAATTTTCACTATAAAATAAATTTTTATTTTTATTGGCAATACAAAATTTACAAACGAAAAATTAAATATTTGATAAA
Organism: Bathynomus jamesi; assembly: GCA_023014485.1. Classification (NCBI taxonomy): domain Eukaryota; kingdom Metazoa; phylum Arthropoda; class Malacostraca; order Isopoda; family Cirolanidae; genus Bathynomus; species Bathynomus jamesi. The sequence continues at coordinate 119,318 of JAJOZX010009669.1, read as the reverse complement.
AATTACATCGAAAGGCGAACGTTTGTTGACGTTTTAGTCATCAGTTTGTTGAGCATAGCCAGCTGGCTGCAACTGACATTCCAAGTCTTGTTCACTTGACACTGTGACTCCACATACATGAAGTATGTTTCATTATATAATTATGATAAAGCATAAAGTGCTGGTGTTTATAACAATATCATGGTACTTATACCAGTGTCCAGTAATTTTTGACAATGTGGTATCATAGTGATGTTTAAGTGTTTATAAATGCATCGTCGTGATGTTATAATACCCGGTAAATGCATCGTCGTGATGTTATAATAATAAAAAAAAAAAAAAAACTAATAATAATAATAATCACAGACAATTTGTTCAGTTAATGTATTTCAAGTCATAATATTCATGCTTGTTACGCATGTTCATGCTTTATACCTTTTGATTTTAAAATTTTGCAGAAAACATCCACTATGAAGCGAAATCGACCCAGTGGATTCCAACAAAGAAAAATGAAGAAGGCAAGAGAAGAGGTGGCTCAGGCAATGTCCGGATCAATTTTGAAGTATGTGACGCCTTCAACATCCAGTGCAATAGGAGAAAGTCCTGAAGATATTCAGCCTGGTGAATCTGAAGGGCAAATACAAGAAGCATCTTCACAAGAGGATTCAAATGAGAGAGAGCAAGGATTGGAGGATGGCAATTCATCTTCTAAAAGCAGTAAAACTGATGAAGAGGAAGGAGACGCCAGCAGAAGTCCACACCAACAGGAGGAAGACTCTGATGAAGAAGAGGAGACGGATAGATTTTCAATTTATTCTGATGTCGCTGCTTGCAGTGCTTGGCCAATCCCGGTTCCAAATGACTTGAGAGTTGATCTTATTAAGAGGGGAAGTGAACCCTTCCAAAATAGGGATGGACCTTTCAGTGCAGTTCAAAGACAAGGAGAGAAATCCAAAGGGAAGAGTCGACAGCTGACCACTGCATGGTTCTATAAGGCTCTGCCAAATGGCGAGAAAGTTTTGAGAACATGGATGGTTTACTCTCCATCAAAAGAAAGTTTGTTTTGTTTTTGCTGCAGACTGTTTGCTCTTGATGACAAAGGAATTGGAACATCCAGCTTTGTCACTGGGTTTCAAGCATGGTGGAAGCTATTTGCTAAACCCAAAGGTGTCTGACCATGAGGCTTCTGAGCAGCATCTCTCATGCCTGGAGAAATGGAAGACCTTGGGAGTAGGGTTGAAGCTTCAAAAAACCAGTGATCAAGTTCATCAAGCAACAATGGACAAGGAGAGAAAGAAATGGAGGGATATTTTACATCGCCTCTTGGACGTAACCTTGTTTCTGGCTCACCAGAATCTTCCTTTTCGTGGTCACAAAGAGGACATGTCATCAGCAAACAAAGGAAACTTCATGGAATTGAGAGAGTTGCTGTCAAATTATGATCCAGTTTTAAAAGAACATTTTGTAAGGATTAATTAGCATTCTATTCCATCTGGGAGGAGAGTGGCTTCGTATTTATCTCCAAAGATTCAGAATGAGTTCATTTGCCTTTTCAGGAATTACGTCAAAGATAAAATAGTGGCTGATATCAAGAAAGCAAAGTATTTTGGGATTCTTTTTGACAGCACTCCTGATGTGTCCCACACTGATCAGATGTGTGAAGTGATCAGATACGTCCATATTGAATGTGACAAAGTTGAGGTAAAGGAATCATTCTTGGGCTTCTTCCCTATTGCCGGAAAGACTGCTGCTGAGCTCACAGGGGATATCCTGAGACATCTGGAGAGTGATGGACTGGACATAAACCTGTGCCGTGGTCAAGGATATGACAACGCTGCAACTATGGCTGGGATTCATGGTGGTGTTCAGTCAAAGATCAGAGAGATTAATCCCAAGGCTTTGTTTGTGCCTTGTGCAAATCAATCCCTGAACCTTTGGAAGCGTTTCTTCATGTGTGACTTTTTTTTTAACCTTGGAGAGAGTCTATTCCTTCTTTTCAGTCTCAACTCATCGATGGGAAGTGCTGATGGAGAATGTAGGCGAGACAGTCAAAAGATTTTCCCAGACAAGATGGAGTGCTCATTATGACGCTGTGAAACCAGTGAAGGCAAATTTTGAAAAGCTGACCTCAACCCTTGAAGTACTGTAAGATCCCAAAGAAAATGTGGACACAAGAGGATCAGCTCAGATTTTGTTGTCTGCTGTATGTGATTTCTCTTTTTTGAGTTACCTTTCTTTCTGGTGTGAAGTCCTGGAAGAAATTAATCTCACGTAAAAGTATTTGCAAACAGTTGGAATCAGCCTTGAAAAGTGCATTGTGAAGCTCCAAGCTCTAAAACTGTTTCTTGAAGATCAGCGCAATGAGATTGTGGAGAGGGCCATTCATTATGCAACTACAAAGTGTGAGGAAATGGACATTTCTATGGAGAAGAGGGAAACTAAAGCTCCGAAAAAGGATGCCAGGAGAGATGGCAAAGAATGCTGGTCTCACATTGCCAGAGGAAGTAAAAAGGGCTATGTTTGAATGTCTTGATCGCTTTCATCAAGAATTGGAGATTCGTTCTAAGGCAATGGATCAAATTCTGTCAATCTTCGCTGTTATTCAGCCAAACACTTTGGTTGTTGCAACAGAAGAAGAACTTCGGAAGTATATTCCAAATTTGACTCAGATTTTCGATGAATTCTCTGATGAAGATATCAATGTGGAAATTGGACGACTTCGGAGGCATTTGGAAGCTGCCAAAATCAGCGTTGAAGAGGCAAAGAAATGGACAGCATTGAAGTTTCTGGAGTTTATTATGAAATGGGATTTTTGTGAATCTTTGCCAAGCTTGTCACTGTGTTTGAGATTCTTTTTGACTGTCTGTGTGTCTATTGCTTCATGTGAAAGAAGTTTTCCCAAATTGAAATTGATAAAAAATTTCTTTCGCTCGACCATGAGTCAGACAAGATTGGCAAATCTGGCTTTACTTTCAATTGAACATGAATATGCAAAGAAGGTGAATTTTGATGAGGTCACTGATCAATTTGCAGAAATTAAGGCTCGAAAGCAGAGACTGAATCCTCTCTATTTACCTTTGAAGAATAGGCTGAGCACTGAGACTGGATTTCCTGTGTTTTTTGTATAAACTAAAATGCAGTATTACATGTTCACTGAATTTTTAATGTCCTGCATTTTTCTTATTTCCAATTTGCTTATGACAGTACTGTACTGTTTAAAAATCTACTTGCAAACATAATATATTTTTCTGTGTGTTTAAATTTTAAAATTATTTATGGGGGTGCCAAAGGAAGGATCCGCCCCGGGTGCCAAATACTTTAGGTACCTCCCTGCAAGGCTTCCATTTCCTCAGCAAGCATGAATCCATCAATGTCGCGATCTTCTCCATCAGTCAGTCCAAGTTCGAGATCTTTGCTGTGCTTAGGTAGGTCTCTCTTGGACATCTTTGTGAACATGTACATGAAGCCAAACTTTGAGTGATGTTCTCTCAGTTGTTCGACTCGTCGTTCCAGGGAGGATATGGCAGTGTCTAAAATTGCGTTAAACACAGAAATTTTAAATTTTTCTTCAGCATCTTCAATTGACTGGTCTTGACCTTCATAGGAAAACATCATCTTTTTTCGTCTGACCTGTGTTGTCTTGAATTCTGGCTCGATTTCAAGCTGCTCTGCAATCTCTCTGGCATCTGTTACAGCACTTTGAAATCCACACTCCCGATATTCTTTCATCCACTTACATGTTCTTTCCAAACTCTCGATGGCACTTGCCATATACTTTGAATCATTCTGAAGATCTTTACTCACGTAGTTGACTTGAAAGAGGAGGTCAAACCAGAATATGACAGCAACAATGAATTTAAAATTCTTCATCTCTTTGCAAAGTGATTCTGCTTCGCTTCTTCCTTGAGGATCTTTTGCTTTTTCAGCAATTTCGACAAGTGCATCATAGATCTCGACAGCTTGATATCGTACAGCTTTGACACTTTGCACACGGCATTCCCATCTTGTCTCGCTCAAGGGCTTCACTGAGAACTCTTTCATATACTTGCAGAAGACTGACCATCGATGGGTTGAGGCTGAGAAGAAGACATACAGGCGTTGAATAACCTCGAAAAATGAGATGGCTTGAACACATGTTTTTGCCATGTCCCCAAGTAGCAAATTGAGGTTGTGGCATGCTCAATGCGCATAGAGTGAAGAATGCTCTTGAATTCATTTCCAGAAGTCGCGCTTGAACGCCTGATGAGTGTCCCTTCATGTTCGCACCATTATCGTATCCTTGTCCACGAATATCATTAATTTTCAGTCCAAGTTCGTGAAGTTCTCTCATCAATACCTCTAGTAGGTTTTCTCCTGTGGTCTCCTTCACCTCAATGAACTTGATGAAGTGTTCAAAAATTCCACTTTCAATACCTGATGATCCATCAGAGACATATCGCAAAGTAATGGACATCTGCTCCTTGTGACTAATGTCGGGTGTGCAATCAAGGATCACAGAGAAATACTTTGCCATTTTAATTCTGTGTACAATGGTTGCTCGAACTTTGTTGCCCATGAGTGAGATGAGTTCATTCTGGATTCGTTTTCCCAGGTAATGATCATGAATTTCGTTATTGACTATTCTTCTAAGATGGTCTTTCATGACGGGATCAAATCTTGAGATAAGCTCAACCAGTCCAAGGAAGTTGCCATTATTCCGTCTGAAGATTGTATCTAATGATCCTCGGAATGCCATGTTATGTTCAGCGAGGTACTGTACAATGGCGAGGAGGCGCTCAAACACATTTTTCCACCTAAGCTTCTCCGTATTGATTCGTTCCTGACTGAGTTGATCCACAATGCAACTTTTGATCAAACGTTGTTCGAGTTCCATCCATTGGAGAGTCGCCTTCAGATGGCCCTGTGATCTTTCGTGCTAAGACAGTCTGGAACTAGTATTCACCCAGTCACAGAATCCTCCACACCCCATTGCATTGTTGGAGTTTCCAAATAACTTGCAACAGAAACAAAATATCCGATTCTTAGAGATTGAATAAATCAGCCATTTCCGTATACCAACTTCTCCATTTTCCATCCATCTCCTGAATGACTTTTTGAAAACTTGCGGCCATTGTCATCTCTGGGAAAGTTATAGTCTTCCTCACACTGTGGTGGGCCTTTACTCACTAGTAAATCTCTGACTTTTGTGCTAACAGTTTCCGGCCATTGACCTGGATCTTTGAGTGCATCCAGAGGCTGATTTTGCAGAATTGGAGTCTGATCCATGGGTTCTTCTTCCCTCTGGATATCACTTTCATCTATCAAAGCTGGTGATGACGCATGTGACGGCGCAGGTACATCTTGTTCAGTTCCAGCCAGTAGATCGCGTTTCTCTAGAAATTTTTCAAATGACCCATATATACGCTCAAGTTCTGATTTCCGCTTCGCTTCACGCTGTCTATTCTGGTGACCGCTGAGATGTTTCCGAGCAGTATCTCGCAATCTCTTTGGAGGCATCACTATCAGTCGATACCTGAAATATAACAAAATATATAATTAATACGGAATACTATTGTATCTGAATACTACTGTATACAAAGAGTTATTATGACAAGCCGTATTTAATTTACCACTCAAAACTAAAATATTTTTTTATACTGTACTCATATATTTGCGGGTCCCCTAATAGCGCGGGGCCCAAAGCAGCCGCTTTGCTTGCTTTGCCCAAAGGCCGGCAGTGACTGGCTAAGTCTTGTGAACAAGGTCCTGTCACCGCTGAGTCAGTCTACTGAAGATGAAGATGCTGATGTCCGCAGGTGTGCCACTAGCAGCATATTCCAAGATATGGTACACGTGGCTCTGAAAGTTCGACAAGATCTTCTTGAAACTCCTGGACACTCCGAGACATGGCAAGGTCTTCATCAGGAACATGTTGATCGCGTCATACCCGACAATCTGTACCTGTTTCTACGATTGCTCTTTGGGGGAATGGATGCTGTGGATGAGGGAAGTGAGGAGGACCAGAAAGTGAAGCAGTGTGTGTGTGTGTGTGTGTGTGTGTGTGTGTGTAGCATTGCCCAGGACATAGTCTGTGCAGTCTCCAACCGACGAAAGTTGACACCAAAGCATGTGGGCTTGGGGTCTTACTCTGCACCAAGCCACCCACTAAAAAGCACTCCTAGATCTGTTCCACGCGGCAAATCACACTATTAGTATCGACACTGTAAGAAGGATAGACACCACCATCGCTCAGAACATCCTGGAGAGGTATGCTGAGAATGGATGTGTCTACATCCCTGACACCATCATCAAAGAGAGAATGATTCACTGCTTTTGTGACAACATAGATGTCTTGGAGTCAACCTTAGACGGGAAGAACACCTTCCACAGCACTCAAATGATGGTATGGCAGAGAGGCCCCCCCTCCACAGCGGAGTCATGGCCAAAAGGGTGGCAAGCACAAGAGATCGAAATCTATCAAACCTGATGACTTACAGGAGTTCCAAAGGCTGGACCAGGCTACCCTCCCATCTGGCAAGAGGCCATCTCCTGGCTACGACACTGACATAGACGACTTGTCACATGAACCTGAGAGGGACCGGACACGTGCCAAGGACTTGGCCTGGGTGGTGTCACGCATCCATGATGAAGCGATGTCCCTTCCAAGCTGGGGAGCATTCAATCAATCTGTCAGCACTGCGGATCCACCAGTAACGACCGTCGGGATGTTGCTAATCCTGCAGGCACCAGCAGATGACAATGACACCATGACCACCGTCATCAATCGCTTCATGGCCATTTCTGAGTATGTCAGCCAGAAGTACACCATCATCACTGCCGATCAGCCTCTGTACAGCAGGGGTAAGGAACTAGTCTGGGCAAACTCAAAATTTGCCAAAGTGGTCTTGCTCATGGGAGGCCTCCATATCTGCTTCAACTTTCTGAAAGCCATTGATCAACACATGGAAAGTGTGGGACTTGATGACTTATGGACAGAGGCAGGTGTGTACGCGGCTAGCACCACTGAGACAATACTGGACGGCAAGGCCTACTACCGAACTGTGAGAGGTCACCAGCTGACGTATGAAGCACTGCGGCGCATTAAGTGGCAGATGTTTGAGTCATGGCTGGCTGCAATTGGCAACGGAGATGAGAATGTGAAACAGCTTGCCCTCAATGTTGCTTCGCTTTTCAAAGACAGAGATGACATAGATGAGATGCGCGATGTTGTTGACAACTTCTCAGACGTTTTGGCAGATGAGAAATTCCATAGTCTCATGGAGGAATTCAATGACCAGCACTCTGAAAATCCCAACTTCATGCTGTAGTCATCCTACATGGAAATGATAGAGATCCTACTGGCCTTCATCAGAGCTCAGAGAGATGGCATGTGGAGTCTCCACATAGAAGCCTTTGCTGCAATACTGCCTTGGCTAATTATCTATGACCACACAAACTATGCACGTTGGGGGCCGGTCTACTTGGCTGATATGAGAGGTCTTGACGGCGTCAAGAGGACGGCGAAGCACTTCATCCAAGTTCCAGCTGATCAGGCAACCGAATGGATAAATCGTACAGTACATGCAAGATGCACAATAGTATCACCGGCATCACAAAGAATGACCAAGCAAGAGACAGGTTCTGCATCACATGGTCAGAGCGGTCACGCATCTCTCAAGACACAAGATGCCTCTTCAATCTTCAAGATAATGATTGATGGGGAAGCCACATTCACTCGGGTTGACAGTCTGCATTCTCGCACCAGGCGTGACGCTCATGATGTCATGAAGCTAGTTCAGCAGTTGAAGCAGTTTGACGTCTTCAGAGTTCACGTGAGTGAAGCAGGAGATATAGATGCCGCCACTAACATCCCATTTGTTTCACTGGCAACCAAAGACACTGCACCCACAGATGTTGTGGAGAACCTGCTAAGAGCTCAGGATCGAGGAAAGCAGCATGTAATCGGCTTCATGAAGGAGAGACTGATTGAACAGATAGTAGGCTTCCATGAAGCGATGAAGAAACATCGGTCGAAAACCTTCGCTGATGTGTACAAAGCTACAGTTCCACCAAGCAGAACATGCAGAAGACCATCAAAGCTGACAGAAAGCTACTACAGTGGCTCCTGAATGCCGCGACCGCGCATGGTGGAGAGGGTCAACGTCTTGAAGCATGAACTGTCCCCAGTCCCAATTAGTCTGGCGAAGGCAGGAGGAGAGATGAATTTGGCATCGAAGTCTGAGCTGATGAACATCCTGATGGCTCAGCAGACCATAAGCTCAGAGGTTCCAACCTCTGATCTGAAGACCTTTGTGATGATAGATGGCCATGCACTCATCCAAGCTCTTGGCAAGCCTGGCGGCTGTCGGACATTCGGCGACTATGCTGAAGTGTTCTTCAAGGCCGTGACGAGTTATTTCAATGAACACACAAGAGTTGCTGTCATCTTTGATCAGTACGCAGGGGAAGGATCGATCAAAGCAGTTACCAGGACAAAGCGTGCAGGCAAAAAGAAACCGATTCGGAAAGTCAATGATGGCACACAAGTTCCACTGCCTGAAGTGTGAAAAAACTTCATGGCCCTGGATACAAACAAGGCTGACCTAGCCTTGTTTCTGTCTAACGTCATTACTGAGAAGGGCAGAGAGCTTCAAGAAAGATGTCAGCTGGTGACAGGGGGTGGCTTTTCTGAAGCCATTGAAGTACGGTCAACCAGGCGGCATGACGTTCCACTGCATAGCAACCATGAAGAGGCGGACACCAGGCTCATCCTTCACTCATGTGATGCAGCGTCCCACGGCTATGAACGAATACTGCTAGTGTGCAGAGATACTGATGTAATGGTGCTGCTGATTCACTTCGTTTGCACCAAGGTCGCTGAAGTGTGGATGCTGTGCGGAACGGCCAAGAACCGAAAATGCTATCCCGTGTACGATGTATTCAAGAGTTTGTCGCCCCCAGTCAGGGACAACCTGGTCAGCTTCCACGCTTTGACCGGGTGTGACACAGTCTCATCCTTCACTGGTCATGGAAAAAAGAAGTGTTGGAAGGTGTTCAGTGACCACCCACTCCTGCTGCACGCCATTGGTCGAGCTGAGGATATCGCAGATATTGAGAAGTTTGTGTGTCATTTGTATGGCACCCTGGAACAACACACAGTTGATGACGCCAGAGTTCACCTTTTTGGGAAGGCCAAGAAGACTCTGGAAATGCTCCCACCGACAGAGGATGCCCTGGAACTCCACGCCAAGCGGGCAAACTATCAGGCCAAAATATGGCTCCAGGCTGAAAAAGAGCACGTAGATGTTGAAGATCCGGTGGACACTTCAGCCTGGAAGTTGGAAGATGGGAACCTGCTACCAGTGTGGACAAGACTTCCTCCAATCCCTGAAGCCTGCCTGGAGCTTGTTGCTTGTGGTTGCAAGAAAAAGTGCAAGACAGCTGGATGCAACTGCTTCAGGAAAAGGATGAAGTGTACGACAGCTTGTGGTTGTGACGACAGCGGTTGCTGTAACCCAGCTGGACAGTAGATCTATGTCTCTCTTCCTGGCTGAAATCGAGAGAAGTTGCAATGTGCTGTAAGGAACTAATAACTCTGTTCTTAAGTGATTGCAATCCACACAATTGTGACTGTCAGTGCAGCATTTCGGTGCTGTTCATCAAGAAACATGAACTTGTAGATGTTACTAGTGTGTAAACTGTATAGTTATGGGGTTATATTTACTGCTTTGTGATTTAGTCGTGATAATTCTGTTACTGTGAGTATTTAATTCATGCCATCAAACTTATTAGGCACTAATCATGTTGAAATAAATTGTTTTGACAAACAGACTTGCTCAATGTTTTTTTCGCCAATTAAAATAAAAAAATAAGTTTTTAGCACAGTTTCGGTCGTGATTAACTTGAATTTGACCTTGAGTTGGTAATTCGGATGGAATAAGTGTGTCATCATACTTCTTTATCACTAAGTGTGGCAAAATGAAACATTTGGTGAAACCAATTGGCTCAGAATATTTTTTTTAAAATTAAAATTAGAAAATATCATTTTTTGCACAGTTTGACCTCAAAAATGACCTTCAAAGCCAAAAGTGAGAGTGGTATCCACCTGCATTTTATCCCTCACCCACAGGTACATTGATTTAGCATGGTTGCCAGCTATTAACAAAAAACGCCATTCAAAGTCGATTTTTTAATTTTGGCCAGTCCGCTATTAGGCTTTACTGGGCTCTTATTAAAAATAAACAGCTAGTTATTATTAATTAATAATAAATAAATAAATAATTAAATAAGTATATTTAATAGTTAAAGTATGTATTGATCTTAAATTATTATTACTGATATGACAAATGCAAGGTCACCATCGAAGGTATTATACCAATACCATACAAAGAAACCAATATTATACAGAAAGTTTTGTGTTGACTGAGATATCAGTTAATCTCCCGACTCTCAAAGACTGGATCGACGAGCGCCATTCGTCGGGGTTGCTGTTCAGCGAACCGTTGAACTACAGCTTCGTAATCCACAGGCTTGTCGTAATGAATGCTTATCAACGCCAAGCCCGACAATCTCCGTGGACATAGTAGTCCTAAGGTACCCCTTCACAAGTTTCAAGGTACCGTTGGCACGTTCATTGTCAGCAGAAGTGACGGGTATGGTGCAAGCAATTCGCAACAAGCAGTTGATGTTTGGAAATATATCGGCATCAGTAGTGTGGGCGCAAAATGAACGAGTGCAAGAATGTTGCAATGTTTCAATGCAATGTTGATCAGTTGCAAAGGGGTATGGACCAAAGGGGGGAGGGGATGTTGTAAGGGGGTTATGCAATGAAGGGGGAGGGGTTATGCAACAAATCAATGCTGCAAAGGAGGGGGGCTTCGGGGGAGAAGGGAGGATGACCCCCCAAAGGGGTAACCTTAACCTAAGAGAGGGAGAGAAAGGAGGTCCTTGGGGTAGAAGGTGGGATGTCCTCACCCCCCCCAAAGGGAAACCTAACCTAAGCCTTAACCCAAGAAGGAGAGAGAGAGAGTTCTTTATTCCACCGGAGTTCGACTCATTAATATATGGAGGGGTTACCAGAGAGCACTATATATTTATTTAGATGAGTTGCCAAATAATGTTTTTTAATTTAATTATGTTCAGGTATACCCTATTAGGGTGAGTTGCTAGATACCACCATTTATTTTAATTTTATTTACACGAGTTGCCAAATAATGTTTTTATTTATATGACGAGAGTTGGCAGATACCACCATTTATTTTAATTTTTATTTACACGAGTTGCCAAATAGTGTTTTTTAATTTAATTATGTTCAGGTATACATTATTATGGTGAGTTGCCAGGTTGCGCCATTTATTTTAACTTATTTAGACGAGTTTCCACTTATTTATTTATTTATTTATTGAAGGGAAGAGCGACGTTCTCCTTAAAGTTGTTCAGCAAGAGAACTAATTATTTAAACGATTCCCAATATTAACAATAAAAGAAATGCAGTAAACAATTAATCCATGGCGTAGCAAAAGAAATCATTCATCTTAATATTAATAATAAAAGAAATACACTGGACTCTTTATAATTTATATTGTACATTATTCCAATAACATATTCTCTAAGAATAATATTTAATTTACCTATAATTCATGAAACGCTTTCATTTATTCGAACACCTTAGAATGTATACTGTGTCTATTTACTTTTGACAATCCTTTCTATATATCTAACTGAATCTAATTTTTATTTATACAGAGAGAGTGAGAGAGTTAATGCTCGAAAAACTGAAGACGGCACAAACACACACACATTATTGACTATTTCGAAATCACTGTTAAAAATTAGATTACATTCAAACATAAGCCCCCCGTGTGTCTATTGTGTATACTGTAGGTCTAAGGTGGAGTGAAAAACGCAGATTACATTCAAACATAGCCCCTCCCCCCTCCCGTGTGCCTATTGTGTATACTGTAGGTCTAAGGTGGTTCAAAAACAATGCTACTTGACATCTTGTACTTTAAAACGGTTGCCTTTAGCATATAAAAGCACATGTCAGTACAGTGATTTACTCTAAAGCCAAACCTAAAGGGTCTATTTACTTTTGTCATTCCTCTCTCTCTCTCTCTCTCTCTCTCTCTCTATATATATATATATATATATATATATATATATATATATACACACATACAAGATGTGTCTTCACAATTTCGTACAATTTTTTTCGTTCATCTTAATATTAATTCTTTCGATTTGAGAAATATATATACACAAATTTATATTAAAATTCCCATTGAAAACAGGTTTAATAATATGCCGTAGATATACTAAACTGTATATTAAATTTGGTAATAAACAATTATTCTCATAGAATATCATTTATTTTCACATTATGTTGAGACGAGAAGGATTGGAGGCAGGAACGCATAAGGCTCACACATGATTAACCCGAGGCTATTTGAAAACCGCAAAACAGCTACATTGGAATGTGGGTCAAACCACATCTCGTCTAACCGGATTTTCCTCCGCTGACTACATATATTATAATTGCACAATATTTGAAAAGAAAAAAGCATCAATTTTTCATAATTATATTGGAACTCATTTACCGAGTTGGTTTATGATGGCCGTAAGTAGTCACAGCAAAATTTTTAAAAAATATAAATAAAGGAATAAAAAGAAAAACAAAAATATTTATAATTTCTTTATTATAAAATCCTCTCGATAACATCGTAAAGGGAAAATTTGAAAAAAAGAGAATCAACAATTCATTTTATTAAACTGTAAAACATAATTGAGTCCTTGGGCAGATTTTGGCGGTGAGCCTCTGGTTCGCTCCAGCATGCTGGCACCTGAACCTAACCAAACCTATGATTCAGACCATAGATTCTCCGGAAGATAATGGAGAATATATTTAATACACAGATTTTCAAAAGACCTTTTAGAGAGAGAAAAAATATATACAAACGAGGAATATATGCAATAAAATTCAGACCATAGATTCTTTGTAACTGGAACCTAACCGTGATGCAAATTACAGTAGTAATAATAAGCTAAATCGGTTTTCCTTCTCCCCGAATTGTTCATTTTGACAAAGATCAAGCTTGTCACCCGCCTTAGACCTACAGTTTAACGTTGAATCCGAACTATTTTTCTTTGCGTGTAGTTTGTGTGGTATCTTCTCCATAGTCATTGTCTCTGTTATTGAAATGAAATGAATGAATGAAAAAAAATGGAAAGGTTTATTATTATTTTAATTTTTATTGCGATGATTTCACGAAGATTAAGCTTATCGCTCCTCCTCTCGAGTTGATCTGATGAAGTGGTGACTTGGCTTCTTTTACTCTCCACCTCACATAGGTACACCCGGCTCATCGGGGGTTGTATGTACCAAGAAATTACAATGTCACCATCCGAACTCGATCTCTCAACCATCGATCAGCACCCCAGCGTCTTAACCACTAGGATACCTAGGGCGCCCATTTATCTACCAGCCCAACCAGACATTCATTTTCACGAACTAAACACAATTTAGTCACAATCCTACGCGAGAATTGGCAAGTAAAAAGTCAAACCGAATACATGAACCAAAGTTGAGGATCGAATAGTATGACCGCAAATAATAATAATGTAAAATAGTCATGATAGAGATTGCAAATGTTGATCAGTGTTGCAAAGGGGTGAGGGATATTGCATAAAGGGGTGGGTTCTAAAATGGGAAAACAGAATAGTATGGGCGCAAATATTAACGCAAATATTGTCGAGGTAGAGGTTGCAAGTGGCATTACACGATGTGAACATTAAATCTACGGAGAAGATAAAGACACCATTAGTCGACCAATCAGGACGTCCTAAGCGTGGACCCATAATATAGGTGTTACGATTGGTACACAAATTTAACATAGCCCCGCCCAGTTACATTGACAACCAATCATCAAACTTACGAACCGCCTATTAGTCTTTTGGGGTGGTTCTTGGGGATCATGAATCCGTCATGAATCAAGAACTTTACAGTTTACCGGGTTTATATCAAGATGGAGACATTGCAGTATTGGGTCAATATGTATTAAATGACATGGGCTGGACCTGTAAATCAAAATAACTTTTTATGAGGTAGTTTTAGTCGTTTTATTCAAATTTGTCACTCATTTTTTGTGCAAACTATTGTAGAAAATAATAATAATAAAAATATAAATATATATATATTTAGTGTATTTGTAGTCGGGGGTGGTATGACGTCATTAATTAGTTTGTTGGTTTCTGTTCTGACTATTTTTTCTAATTGGATTCAGTTTAGTGGTGTTTGTGATAGAATTATGACGTGCCGTTCGTGTGGTTTCGACTTTGAGAACTTGATTCGTCATGTGCCCTAGACGATTAATTAAATGATTAATTGAATACCCGGTTAGGTTAATTGAATGCCAGGTTAGGTCAACTGAATGCCTGGTTAGGTTAATTGAATGCCAGGTTAGGTAAACTGTACGCCCTTGATGATTGGTTAGGTTAAGTTGTGATATTTTCGTTAGTTTAAACGAAAATGACGGGAGCAAACTTTTCTGGTTAATTTTGGTGTTTTGCATGTTTCCTGTGGTAATGCGTCGTTTACGAGATCTCGTAACATGAACATGTTAGGTTATGCTTTATTGTGCGAGTATAAAATGTAGTCAAAAATACATTTTTCAAGTGTATTTTGGTGTGCTTTGTTCGAATATGACCTTCATTTCTTATGCAAATGAACAGAAATACAGTTGTCATTGCATGGCCCAAACACGTATTTCTGTTCATTTGCACAAGAAATGAAGGTTATATTTGAACAGAGCACACCAAAATACACTAGAAAAATGTACTTTTGATTTCAACTTCAGGCCATGTCATTTTCTGCATAATGACCCAGCGTTGTCCACAATTAATCTTTTTAACGCAGCCGACCGGGATGGATTATTTTCAACGCAAACCGTTGATGATATTTGCAATGACGCTCCTTACGATCCGACGCAAGGGACTGCCGTAGAAATGTAAGTAATTATGTGCCTGTAATTTTATTTTTTTAGCCAATTATTCGCGAACTGGTTATTTATTTGATGTGCCTGTCATTAGGAGAAAACGCGCTGTTCTGGATTATTTTATCATATATATATGGAAGGTTGTAGTAATTCATCTCATCACATTAAAAATGTTTCATTTAGGTATCCGCAATTATAGATTAGTTTGCAATTAATATTATGCTAAAGTCCTGTTTTGATTCATTGATTTTTTTTTATAGCAATCTTTTGCATGTTTTAAATAATTTTATAAATTCCGTAATAAATGTTATTCGGCATTTTCTCTTAAAGGAACTTCTCTGAGCGGTTCAAAGATATCTTCACATTATAATACTCTTACTATATGTATATTCTGCATATGTTTTAAACAATTGGGTTTTTATTAAAAAAGATTCAGTATGAACTAATGAATTATTCTTTCTCCTTTAAGGTACGATGAGGATTTGACAAGTGTTATTAGGGTGTGTCAATTTTGTCAACTTTTTTCAAATCAATTTTGGTAGTGAAAATATAACGTCTTTTCATGTCAAAACTTGAAATTGGCCAACCAAAATGAAATAAAATAACCCATACCTACATCAATTTTATCTTAAAGTTTCAGAAATTGACTCTTTTACTAAATAATAGGACAAATTGATTAACTATTCATCTGTCACAGAATTATCCCACTGATCGCATATGGAGTGTTTTCAAGGTCATATAGTTGTTGTACAATGTACAAGTCACAACATCAATAGAACTGTCCCTCACTCTCAGTCCTCAGTTGCCTCTTAGATGTCATAGACGGTGGTTTGCTGTTATTGCTCTTGTACCTACTTCATAGTTATTCTACTAGACGAATACTACAGTTTAACTGTAAGTATGGATTATTGATTATTACAATTATTTATTATTATCATATTCTTCTGTCTAATTATGTTGTAATCCCATGAAATATTTTTTTATTGAATTTTAGAACATCGAATGACTAAACTTTGAAACATCGTAATTGATATAAAATACTTAAATGTTTTTCTTTTCAGATATTCCTAAGATGCCAAAATTGAAGACAAGAGGTCAGTCGTCATGCCACTTGAGCCTGTTAGTCAGTATAGGCAAGGAGCTTCCCGTATCAGAACTACCAACAGTGCGAGACATGCTGAGACTAGGGTTACTCCTTCGTGAACAAAATACAAAGGATAGAAGGAACTACACAGAGAAAAAGCCCATAAGGGACATGATTCCCCCTCTTCTGCATCAGTGGAAAAAAGCTAATGTGTTATTCAAACCACCTGTACGCAATCAGTATAGAACTATTGAGCTAAAATTAACAAAGCTGTGACACAAAGCAGTTGAGACAATAAGTTTTCTGTTTTAGGTTTTGAAGATGATGATGAACCGGAAATACGACTCGTTGGCGATTCCATTGTTCGAGGACAGCTCGAGGAAATCTGTGGGAGAAACCCTCGTCGTAGGCGCCGTTGCTGCTACCCTGGTGCAAGGGTGGAGGATATAACTAATAGTGTTGACCAATTTACAGATGGTACCTCCGAGGACACAACGTATGTTATTCATGTCGGTACTAATAACGTTTTAAATTCTAGATCGGAAGAACTGCTGGCTAGGTACAGGGACTTACTAGAGCGATTAAAGGAAAAAAACTAATAAGATTGTTTTAACAGGTATACTTCCTCGAATTATCCATCGTAACGATTTCTACAGCAAGGCGACCTATATTAACAATAACCTAAAGTCTCTTTGCCAACAGGAAGGAGTGCATTTTGAGAATTTTTGGAACAGTTTCTGCGGCAAGAGGGACTTGTTCCTCGGAGATGGACTTCATCTTAATGACGTAGGAGCTGCGCGTTTAGGAAGACTATTTCATAATACTGTCTCTTCTTTTCAGGCTGCCGTAACTCGAACGGTCCCAGCGTAAATTCCAGAAATTTCCACTGCGCTCGCGAAGTTGTCGCAATTACAAACAATTTGAAGGTTCTATCCTTAAATGCTCGTAGCCTACGAAATAAAATAAACGAATTTTTTTCTTTAATTGCTTGTAAAGACTGATATAATTGCGATAAATGAATCGTGGCTTAGCACTGAAACTCGTGACTTTGTAGGGGAGTATCAAATTAAAGGTTATAGACTTTTTGTTAAAAACAGAATAGGTAGGCGAGGAGGCGGTGTTATGTTGTATATCAAAGATAATATAGCGAACGTTATAGAAGTAAAGCACACAATTCCAGAACCGATAGATTCGACTATAGCAGAACTTAAATTGAACGATTTCAAACTTCTTGTTGCGGTTATATATAGGCCCCCTAATCAAACAGCTGATACGGACGAAGCGTTATATCGTGAACTAAAGCGAATAATCGGTAGTGAGCAGGCTTTATTATGGGTGACTTTAATTGCGCTAACGTAAATTACGATACAATGCAGGGAGACGCGGAAGTAATCGTTTAGTTAATTTTCTCGAGGATAGCTTTCTTATTCAAAAGGTTGGGGAACCTACGAGGTTGGACAGTATTTTAGATTTAGTAATAACTACGGATGATAGGCTAATTACTGATCTTCAAATAATAGAACCGTTGGGAAATAGCGATCACAATATGTAGAGTTTGTCCTCTCAGTAAGTCACTCGAAACCAGCTAACTCGACGAAAATTCCTAACTTCCAGCACGCAGACTTTAGTAAATTTCGAAATAAATTGTCACACGTCAATTGGGAAAACGTGATGGGGAACTCCAACGCAAAACTAATGTGGGAATCGTTCGAAACAGTATTTAGGACTATAAATGAGGAATGTGTACCGTACAAAATTAAGCGTGCGAAAGTAAACAACAAGCCCTTGTGGTTTACTTCTAGAGTAGGAGACATTATAAAGAGTAGAGATAGGGCTTATAGGCTACATAAGTGCGATAAAGACAATTTGTGGTTACGAAACAACTACATATCTCTAAGGCGTGAAGCGAAAAGTGTAATAAAAAAGTCCAAGCGCGAATTTGAAATCTCCATAGCTCGTGACGGTAAAGAAAACCCCAAAGCGATTCTTTCAATACGTCAATAATAGAAATCCAGTAAAAAGCGTCTTGGGGCCTTTGAAAAATCTAAACGGAGATCTAGTTTCTGAAAACAAGGAAATGGCTACCTTGCTAAACGAATTTTTTACGTCAGTTTTTACTATAGAAGATGTAACAAATATCCCTACGGTCACGGACATAATACCGTTTGATAATGGTAATATTTTGGATAATATAGTGGTTAGTGAAGGGAAGGTAACGCGCTATATTGATAAAATGAAAACGCGTAAATCACCGGGGCCGGATTCCATATATCCCATACAACTAAAAGAATTAAAAGATAGCATTGTTGTGCCGCTAACAAAGATTTTTAATGCGTCTATTTCTGAGGGGTGCGTACCAGATAATTTCAAGTTAGCAAACGTAACACCTATCTTTAAGAAAGGCGATAAAGGTGCGGCGGGAAATTATAGACCAATCAGTTTAACGTCTGTTGTAGGTAAGCTACTGGAATCAATAATTAGGGATCGTATAGTCGAACACTTAGAATTCCATAAGCTAGTTAGAAATACGCAGCACGGATTTAGGCGAAACAAATCTTGCTTAACTAATCTTTTAGAATTTTTCCAAAGCGTGGTTGACGTTTACGATAGACATCGGGCGGTTGATGTAGTGTATTTAGATTTTCAAAAAGCGTTTGACACCGTGCCGCACAAAAGACTCATTGAAAAAACTAAGGCTCATGGAATCAGGGGTGTAGTAATAAATTGGCTAGAAGAGTGGTTGCGAGGCAGGAAACAGAGGGTGGTCGTTGATGGAGCGGAGTCGTGTTGGCTAATGTAGCGAGTGGCGTTCCTCAGGGTTCTGTATTGGGCCCCTTGCTTTTTCTTATATATATTAACGATTTAGATGTCGGCCTAGTCAGTACAGTTTCAAAGTTTGCGGATGACACGAAGCTGGGTGGTAGGGCGATTAATGACGAAGATAGAGGTAAAATTCAGGAAGATCTGAATAAAATCGTTGATTGGTCAGTCACATGGCAAATGAGATTTAACGTTGATAAGTGCAAAATTTTGCATATAGGTTCGCGTAACGGTAATTTTGCGTATAGTATGTCAGGGAAAGATTTAACAAGTAGAGCAGGAAAAAGATTTAGGAGTTATAGTCACTGGTGATTTAAAAGTAGCGAAACAAAGTACAGCAGCGGTCAATAAGGCGAACAAAGTGTTAGGTTTTATAGCTCGAAATTTTGAGTACAAATCGCGCGATATTATAGTTCCACTTTATAAATCATTAGTTAGACCCCATTTGGAGTACGCGGTCCAATTTTGGAATCCGCATATGCGCAAAGATATAGACAAAATCGAAAGAGTTCAAAGACGAGCAACTAAGATGATTCCGTCGCTTAGGTCAAAGTCGTACGAGGATAGGCTTAAGGAGTTAAAATTGACAACACTCGAGACTAGGAGGTTAAGGGGTGATCTAATCCAGGTTTTCAAAATTATGAATGGGTTCGATAACGTAGATAGAGATAGCTTTTTCGAAATATCTCAATATAATAGGACTAGAATAACGGGTGTAAGTTGACAAGTAGAAGGTTCGAGACAGCAGTTGCGAAAAACTTTTTTACGCATAGAATAGTAAATAGCTGGAATAGTTTGCCGGTAGAAGTAATTAGTAGCACGTCTATAAACATGTTTAAAAATCGATTAGACGCATATGTTGATAGAAAGGGTATAGTTTAAGGTAGTAAAATTAAGGCTTTCTGGGGATAGATCCCACAGCTCAACACAAGTGTTGTGGGATATAGGGAGGCAGCGTCTTGGGTTAGGGGATACTCTCTGTCCTTACACACCCCATTTAAAGAGATTCCTCTGCCGAGCGGTGCCCCCCATAGTACTGTGAGGTATTGAAAAACTCATGATCTTCACTTGCCCCACAAACACCTTTAAATGGGAGACCCAAAATGGGTGCACACACATTTCTACATTACTGTACAGTCTTTACAGCCACACCTACACTTTTTCTCGTAAGTGTATATATTGTAATGTATATGATTGTAAATTTTGACTTGGTCCGCAATCGATATGGACCGTGACTTGATGGATACCGTAATGAAATTGACTGGATTCTTTGGATCTGATATATTTGCATGTCCGTTATAAATAGATATAGAGTGTAACATATTTGTGGATAGTAGTCTATTATGACTAGATCCTCTGGATCCAGAGATTCTATCTTTAGTTTTAAATCGATAATTAATTGGTTTTAAATTGATAATTATTTAGTTTCGTAAAAATTGGTCGTTGCCAATTTACCGGCGGTTTTTACATAAATTTCTTATGTTCTTGTGGTTCGGAACCCACGTAAAATTGTAGGTCCCCTCCGCCACCACGGAGGACATACACAATACACGATTACGAACACAGTTAGGTAGACCAGCCATGAGTGGATCCTAGGGTCTTTGTTGGTCTGAAACATTATAACATTATAACACTTGGTAAAGGAAAACTAGCAAAGAAAAATAAATTTCTGCACACACTTGATACTCTTCTTGACATTTTTAACTGCCAGTGTTCCATAGAGTTGTGTTCTGAAGCCAATTGTTCTCCCTCATGCAGAAGAGAACCTCACCCTCACATTGATTGTCGCTGTCCTCGTGAGAAGAAGATCCCTGTTTTGGAGCTGGCTTTCATAAAGGCGCAGAGAACAAAGGCAGGAGGCCAAGGAAGTATGCAGATTGGTTCGGCAGATTATTCAGAAACCAAAAAACAGATTGTTATTGCTAAGAAAAAAGAGAAAATCCGAGAGAGGGAAGAAAGGAAGAAAAAGAAGAGTGAAGAAGCCACCCAAAGAGATGAAGAGCTCTATCAAGAGGTTTCTCACTTCTTTGAAAGCTCTTCAGATGAACAGAAAAAAGCAACATCAGATGATAGCTCCAAAATGCCATCTGAACCTTCGCCGAAGAGAATGAAATACAACACTAAAGACATCTCAAACATTGCCCTTGCCAGTATTCGCCACCATACAGGGCTACGAGAGACTGCAGAGATTGCCACTGCCGCTTGGATAGATGCAGGCCTCATCAGCCGAGAGGATACATCCTTAGTGATAGATCATAATAAGATAAGAAGAGCACAAGAAAAAATAATGAAGGAAATATCTGATCAGCATGAAAAAGATTTGAAGGAGGAAGGTCTCGCTTGCCTTTTGTTTGATGGAAGAAGAGATGACACAAAAGTTCTCCTAGAGGTAGAGGGAATGGACAGAAAGTTTCCCGGTCTCATCAAAGAAGAACACTACTCTGTGTGTTCCGAACCTGGTGGCCG
This sequence comes from Bathynomus jamesi, assembly GCA_023014485.1. Classification (NCBI taxonomy): domain Eukaryota; kingdom Metazoa; phylum Arthropoda; class Malacostraca; order Isopoda; family Cirolanidae; genus Bathynomus; species Bathynomus jamesi. The sequence continues at coordinate 98,000 of JAJOZX010009669.1, read as the reverse complement.
CTATTTGTTTCACTTTGTTCCTGAAGCAGAATTAGTTAACTTGAGTTCGGAAGTTTTGGAGCCACCACTGACATGTATAACAAACAAAGATTTAACACAACTTAAAGAGGCCCCACTGCAAGTGCCAAAGTGGCCTTCTCACACTCAGAGTGTGGAGAGATGTGTGAAAATGGTCACAGAAGCAGCTAGTCAAGTTTACAGTCACGAGAGGCGAGAAGGCTACATCAAAGCGCAAGTAGCAAGCCGAATGCTGATGTCAAGGAAACGCAGCAAAAAGGACATGACTGCATTGGTTACTTTCAAATAAAGACTCTGAATGATATCTTATTGCCACTTTAAATGTTGATAGGATGTTTGCGTACATTTGTTATTTTTTTACGAATTTACGGAAAATGGAATTTTTGAATTAAAATTGATGTAGATAGGAGTTATTTTTTATTGTTTTTGAAGCAAGGATATTATTTTGTATGCCAAATGATTACATTAAATTGCTACCAAATCACATGATTTTCAATTTAGTCATTTCACCCCCAAAATTGACACACCCTAACTAAAGTCGTGTTGTACAATCTTTTCGTTTTAAAGAAACCCATGTCGTGGACCTGACTACGGAGGTAGAAGATTTACCGAGCAGTCAACCCAACGATTGTCACATCATTAACGAAATAATGTACAGTAAGTATTTTTTTATGTTTCGATCTTTTTTTTCTGGGAGGAAGACAATGTATTTTCATAAATTTATTAAATGAAAGAAATCATGTTTTTAGTACAATAACCATCTTAAACTACATAATATACAAACTAACATTATTGGTTACAAATATATATATATATATACACGAACAAAACATCATACTATACAACGAGTACGCACAATCGGAAAACTGCTTTTCATCTGTCTGTATACCATTTCGTCGAGTGTGACACGGGTCGAATAATTTTTAAAAATTTATACATTCTTTACCACGTGTCATATGCATGAGAAATGAAAGGCAGTACATCCCACACGTATTACTAAAATATACTTGTAGCCGGAAGGGATTCCATACAACTTCGGGGATATGCATCTGATCGAGAAATTTTACAATAACAGGGTCACTCCAGGGTTGAGTGCCGCGTGAATCAAAATAGTACATGCGGTCCCTATTTTTAAAATAGATTGCAAACCAATGAATTCCTTCACTACCAATAACATCTGTGTTCAAAATAAGGCTACCGCAATTTCTCGTAGATGGCAATTTCAGTGTATCATTCTTCGCAAACACACCAATAAATTTGGAACGTATGATTCGTTCACTATTCATTACTCTCTGAAGTGTATTCGCATTCACTTTAAAAGTCAGTGACAATGCTCCTAAATCCGTCTACTTCTCTTATGTCTTGTGACTCGAGGTAAACTAGTACACTTATAGGCGCGTCTATAGGCTTGGCGAATTCCAATCTGACTGAGATGTTTCCACTCTGTTGTGGACTTGAGTGTGTATTTACACTAGCAGATAAGTCAGGTGTGATGTCAAACGGATAAAGGTTAAATTGATCGATGAATTCTTTCTGCGTTACCCCATTCCGGAGCTCATCACAATCACCTGCAATATGGGCCAGATTACTATATGCTTTCGCGCAAAGCGGGAACACAGCGTCTGATGAATAATCCATATCCATACCCACGCCCAACGCAATGCCATTAACGTATAGCGTTATATTTTTAAGGCCAAAATTCTCGAATTTAAAGGCATTCTTTTTATATTTTCCATTCACGAAGCATGGTCCTGCATTCCGATTAATATCCTTTTAGGTAGATTTCCCAGGGCGATGTTTTCTATCTGCTTCGATGCCAACACTGCTGGCACCGTGTATAGTTTGATCTGTGATCTGTTAATTGGGTATTTTACTGTGGCGTGTAGTAAATTTTTTCTCAATTTCTGTTTGTTTTGGTGAACTTAATTTCACTCGCCATACGCGGAGGTATGTCTCCATAATGTGAATCACAGCGGGTTTTGCTCCCTCTTCTTGATCAGCATCCAGATTTAAACAGATCTCAGGTTTCGTGCAGGTGAGCGTTATTTTCATATCCACTCCATTCACAAGCAACTTCTCCTGGAATGTGAAGTCTGTGTGCAGGCGTCCAAAACACTCATATATCTTCTTTTTAGAATTTTTAAATATGTCCTTTATACTACTTTCGTCTTTAGCTTGATAATAGCCCTCGGAACTTAAAAATGTATCCTTCGCTTCTTTGGAAAAGTTCAGCACATTTTCCAGATAGGATCGTAGGTGGTAGTACCCCGTTCCTGCCGATATGTTGACCTGATTTAACTATACGTCACACTAGTTGAATAAGGAGTGCAGAAAGTTTGTTTCAGGGTATACAGCATATTTGTCATCACAGTCCGTTCCATCAGAATGGGCTATACGTAGTTTAGCGTGTATGTGCACATAGCTTGGGTCAAAAAAGTAAGGGCCTGAGCTGGGTATCACGAATTCTATAGGGGTACTCGGGGAACTAATTGTGTTTAAAGGGTTAATTGTAATAAAGTCACTGTGTTCAATAGAAACTTGCGTTGGAGGCATGTCAAAGAGGGACAGCTCCGATTTACAACATTGTGAACTACACGGATGGGTGAAGCGTGCCATGATGAGTTAGAAATAGTGCCTCCTCTCTCGACAAGTAGTAAACAAACTATGATTCATGAGATCAATGTCCTTAGCCTATATCAGTCAAAAAAATGGTTAACCATAGGTTTCATTCACTTAGAACACTTCTTTTTTTATGTCCTTTTACGTTTAATGCCACGTGGTGGTAATCCCTTCTTCCGGACAGCCCTTTTCTTCCCACCACCACGCATTTTTCTCTTTGCATCTTTGACGATTTCGTCCCGTGTACGCTTTAAGTGTCTTTTTCGAGCTTCTTTAGGTTTAGCCCCAGCCAATATGTCTTCTGCTGTGTTAAGACCTGATTGTAACCACTAGCGTAGCTGTAGGGGGGCGGAGGGGGCGGTCCGCCCCGGGCGGCACTTTTTGAAGGGCGGCACTTTTGGTCTACTGCAATGAAAAAAAAAGGATTTTTTTTTATGTCGGGACAGTAGAAGGATACAAGACGCCAGACACAATTTTGTTTTTCCACGAAAACACTGCTTGCTTCGTTAATTTCCGACAATGGTGAGGATTGTGTTCCCTTGAAGATGGCCTTATTGACCATCATACCTATTTAAGCGCTTAGTTGTGCTTACTTAATAATAGCATTGGTATAAATGCATTTATTTCATTAAAAAGGGAAATAACCCATAAAGTTCTGTAAATACGTTATAATCTATAAATATACGTTTAATATTTATAAATAATCAATATCAAAACTAATATGCTGGTATTAGTTGTAAAGTATAATCTTGGTAACTCGGTTCCAAATATTGTAATACTGCTGCGGATTTTTCTCACAATTGCTGTCAGTGTTGCTAGCTGTGAGAGGAGTTTTTCTAAACTAAAACTGATAAAGAATTACCTAAGATCTACTATGAGCACCTTGCGGTTGAGAAATCTTGCCATACTGTCTATAGAACAACAATTGACAGACGAAATAGACTTCGACAATGTCATCGAAGATTTTGCTAACAGAAAAGCAAGAAAAATAACTGTGTAGAATGTTGTAGTTAATTTTTTCACTTCAGAAGTAAACATGTTGTCCTAATATTTTTCACAGGTTTTTTTCTATACGTCGTTTTCACTTTTTGTTTAAGTATGTTTGTTATGTGTATTGTGTTGTGTTTCAGGGGGGCGGCAAACTCAAGGACCGCCCCGGGCGGCACAAACTCTAGCTACGCCACTGATTGTAACGCTTTCCTTCCGAGGTATCTGGCACCCTTTTTCAGCAAGGGGACAGCCGTACGTAGTACTGTATGGTTGAGAAAATGGATCCAAGTCCACTACCACGCTGGTATCTCATAACTCGATAGACTGTGAAAGGCTTTCTGTCCATTATAACTCAGTGCGTCGAAAGTGCAGCTTCACTGTTACCGAATGGGAAATTTTTTCCCTCACTCGTTCTTATATATATTGAGATATTGGTTATTAGATTAGCTGCGACATTCACATAATGGGGTCTGTCATATGTAATATTCAAACTCCTTCCTCTATGGTTGGGGATGTGCGCTATGCGCAGCAGGCGTGCCTGGGTATCTCCAACAAACTGGTGCTCCACTATATTGCTGTAAATATAGCACATGTCTGGAGGTTTATAGCCTCAACCATTTTCTCCCATTTCAACTGATACATTAGGCTGGACAAGTCGTGTTGTGCCTCGTGAAATGTATCTCTTTGGATGACTGATCGATATCGTCCATCGGTCATAATTTTGAACACTCTTTGGTCTTTAATATTTCGGTTAGCCTGCGATTTTAGGGCCACAGTGCATGCATGGGGATCATTATTTACGATTTCGTATACTAAATCGCCCGTAAGATTTGAGCTTTTTAAACTTACGTTTAAGTCTTTCACAAAATCCTCGGCCTCGCCAGAGTGACCCAGTCCTAGTGTTACTTCTGTACTGTAATACCGTGCATCCCCAGTCAGGGCGGTACGCATGGTTTCATCCCGAGTCATCCCGGCTTTTTCACACTCATTACAGTCTCTAAGAATCGTAAAAACGGGTTCTTTATAAGCAATACTTAAAAAAAGGGTATTCAACTGAATTTCGCATATACCCACCTCATACGTATCACGACCCAATTCAATGGGTCCGTGGGGTTCTGTTACAAAGTTGGCTAGTGTGTTGTTACAGTGTACAGACAGGGACGAGGAGGACGGGAGTGTGACGTAGAAATCGTTAGGCGCCTTGTTGCAACCTATTTAAGCTCCATTATTGCATCAGCTTTTATATAGGTGTTGAAGCTTTCTGGGTATCCTAGCCATTTCACCAGGTACATTTTTCTCTTTCCTGAACCTTTACTTCCTAAAATTTTCTCAATTTTAAACACATTTTTTCCTAAATTAAATGTCACTTTCTGCAACTCCTCGCGGTAAAAGCCTCCTGTGATTTTTTCCCCATTCAAATCTTCTACGTAATACATTATCTCGTCTTTAGATTTCACAGCCCTAACTTTAAAAATCTCGCGTGTCCATCCTTGCTCAAATCCCTTCGCGAATTTATTTCCCGAACGCGACAGCCTTACGTAACACTGGGGAACAAAAAATTGTTTTTTTCTTGGTACCTGAGATTTTAGACCTTATTCTGGATATTTTCATGCCACTGATTCAGAAAATATCATCCATTTTGTTCTAGCAGCTCTAGTTTTTGAGATATTGCATACGTCATTACCTACTTTATTACCCTTCTGGAACGGTATTATGAGTTGCTCGTAAATCTAAATGCATCTGTATAATTAAATTGTAGCTATGATTTTGCTGATGTTGCTGTTTTGCATGTGTATTGTACATGTACTAACGTGAATTCTTTCCTGTTACAGGTGTTGACATGGCTTCATCACGAAGAAAGTGTTTAAATCATCCAGATGTGTTTTGTTTTATCTGCGGAGAGTACACGTTCATTGAACAGAGAAAAACTATTACTGATTTTGTGAAAAAAGCTTATTTTGCCTATTTCAAAGTACAACTAGGGGACCAAGATAAGCCATGGGCTCCTCATGTTGTGTGTAAAACGTGTACGGAGCATCTGCGGCAATGGACCAACGGAAAGAGGAGGTGCCTGAAATTTGGTATACCAATGGTATGGAGAGAACAGAGAAACCACAGTGATGACTGTTACTTTTGTTTAGTGAATATAAAGGGCATCAATGGACGTAACCGGAGTAAATGGACGTATCCTGACATAGACTCAGCTAGACGGCCTGTTTCACATTCAGATGAGATACCTGTCCCATCATTCAGCCATCTTCCAGAGCTCCCTCAAGAAGATGATGAATCTGCTACTGACAAAGAAAGCATATGTGGGCAAAATGACAGTGATTTCGAAGGACCGTCATCAGTTGCAGAAGGTTTTAGTCAACACGAATTAAACGACCTCATAAGGGACTTAAGTCTTTCGAAGAAATCGTCTGAATTGTTAGCTTCCAGGCTGGGAGAAAAAAATTTACTGCTGCCGGGAACCAAAATCACGTTATATCGCGACAGAGAAAAGGATTTACTGCCCTTCTTCTCAAAAGAGAACGATTTAGTTTTCTGCAACAATGTGCGCGGATTGCTGATGAAAATGGGCATATCGGAATACACACTAAGTGAATGGCGGTTATTCATAGATAGCTCCAAACGGAGCCTAAAATGTGTTGTTCTACACAACGGCAACAGATACAGATCAATCCCAATTGGTCACTCAGTCGGTATGAGAGAAGAGCACGGGACAGTCGCCCTAGTCCTAGAAAAGATATCATACCGAGACCACCAATGGGTGATCTGTGTGGATCTGAAGATGGTGAATTTTCTCCTGGGCCAGCAGAGCGGGTACACCAAGTACCCGTGCTTTATATGTCTCTGGGACAGTAGAGCTAAAGATGAACACTGGGTGAGAAGACAGTGGCCTCTGAGAGAAAACATGGTGGTTGGAGAAAAAAATATCATCAAAGAAGCTTTGGTTGACAGAGAAAGGATCATATTGCCACCACTGCACATCAAACTAGGTTTGATGAAACAGTTTATAAAGGCTTTGAACAGAGATGGGACGTGTTTTGGCTACATATGTAGAAAATTTCCTGCGCTGAGCATGGAAAAGCTGAAGGCAGGTATTTTCGATGGACCGCAAATCCGGGAACTCATGAAAGACCCGCGTTTCAAAGATTCAATGGACAACATTGAGGCACGTGCGTGGTCATCGTTTAGTATGGTTGTGAAGAATTTTCTTGGGAACTATAAGGCCGATAACTACGGTGAACTAGTGGAGAATATGCTCTCTTCTTTTTGTAAACTTGGCTGTAAAATGAGCATCAAACTGCATTACCTCCACAGTCATTTGGATTGTTTCCCAGATAACCTCGGTGATCTAAGCGAGGAACAGGGTGAACGATTTCACCAAGAACTAAGGACCATGGAAGAACGGTACCGCGGACGATGGGATACTCACATGATGGCAGATTACTGCTGGACAGGGCCGCCGCTTCCATTAGGCGAGGTTAGTAAATGCTAAGGGCGCCAAAGATCTGGGGGGCGCCAGCGCCTCCCGCCCTGTGCACGTCTGATAGTATTATGTAAGAACAACATGAAAAAAATAATGAAGGAATGAGAAGCATAGACAAATGATGAAAGGTTGTACGACGTATGTACACCAGTTTAGCTTTCACTGATATTTACATAATTAACTTATTCATCTTATTGGGTCATTATAGAACTTTCACTATGACGACCTTTAACCCTTTAGGGACCGGAGTCGTAAATAAGGGATTTAAAAATGTTGCGCGCACAGACGGGAGTCGTCAATAAGCGACTCGGCTTATTTACGGCTTAATATGAGTTCCGGGAGTCGTCAATAAGCGAATAACTGTTTTTATGTGACATATGCCCTTCTTGCTTGGAAAAAACAGTAGATATGTCCTTTTTGCACGCATATTTTAGCACTTTTGAGCGTTCTGATTTGTTACTACATATGCCTCGCTTTACTCGCTGTTTTGATTGGTCATGACACTTTCTTGAACTGTGAAATGATTTTATAATTTTATAATAAATGTATGTATTAGCAAATTAAAATAGATCAGTGTAAGGCAAATAGTTTCTTCAATATGGTACCTTGATTACTTTGTGGGCAAACCCAATCGTGAAGTGGGAGGCGGGTGGGGGCGCCAGCTGCAGTTCTGCTAAGGGCGCCAAATAGGCTGGCGCCGGACCTGCTGCTGGAGCATCCAACGCGAATGTCCTGGCACATCTCATCGCAAGAAATCTCAGAAACGCGGTTTATGTGAGGTCTCACTGAAAACTTTTTTTGCCGTTCGTGTCTCAAGCTTGTTTGAATTTAAGAAATATTTTTCGTACCTTATGCTTGTTTGATGTTAATACTATTTTTGCTGACATTCATCATACTTTTGTATTCAATTGACAACAACAGTGATTGCCAGTCAGCAATTATATAATATTATATACATTATATAGAAATATATATAGATATATATCATATCTTGATAAGCAGAGCTGATGGAGAAAAACTAATGTCATTTTTAGAATCAGCGACCTCAATATACCCAGAAACAGGTCTAACATCTAAGTCACCAAAAGTTGTGTTCCCCAGTGTAATCATTGATTTTGAAACGCGCAGAATGTGGTGGTGGTGTTCCATATCTTCTCACCTCTGTGCGCGCACCTCTTTCTAAAATCTCGTTAGGTGTTGTCCCAATCGTGCGATGGTGTGAGCGGTTGTAGGATAAGGTCACTGATTCCAAAATGTCTAGAAATCTGTGTCTTTTTATGTGTAAAATAGTGTTGCATGCGTTCCTTTATGGTACGTTGAACTCTTTCAGCAGTGGAAAATTTGGGAGTACCGAAATGGAAGACCTACCTAATCTTGGATAAGCCATATTGACATTAAAAAAAAAATAATAAAAAATAAATCAGAAGGAGAACATGAACTCTTGCTGAGAAAAATTAAAAAGACACCAACGAAGAAACAAATATGGGATGAAAAGAAAAAAAGATCCCATAGCTAGAAATGGCAACATGGCTTTGGGAAGAAGAAAAAGATCGGGATAAGCTTAATAAGCATAATAACAGGGAGGACGAGGTGGCGCGAGACGAAAGAAGCCGGAATAAAAATGTTCATTATTGGTGTCAAGAAATAAAACTTATATAAAATTTCAAGGTAAGAAGTTCATAAATTTCCCTTCGGTTATTAAATTTAGGTTAAATAAGTGGACATTTCAGCTGTAATTGTTTAACAAAAGAGTATGAAGTCCTGTTTATGGACAAATAGCTTGGCTGGTTCATCTTTAGCCTAGGTCTTCTATCTCCAACGTAGCCTAGGTTGTGTTTAGGCTACTCTGGTTGGAGCAGGACCTATTTTTTCCATATCTTTAATGGTGGCCCGTGTGGGGAAGGGTTATTTGCTGTGAAAACCTTAACCTTGAATAAAATAACAAAAAAAAAAAATTACGCCTTATCAAACATTTTGACATCTGAACAGAATTTATTCCATGTTTGGCTTTTTCAAATATTTACTACATATAAATAATAATAAATTACGAAGCCCTAACTAAAAATAAAAATAAGAAATAATTCAAATATTTCAAAACTTATCATTTGGTCATAAATGTGGTAAAATTCTAGAATAAGGGTAATCCGAAGCATGGCCTATTTAACCAAAATAAAGCTTAACTATTGTATACATAATATAAAATAAAGCTTATTTATAGAGTTGAAAGGGTTTTAGGATTTTGGGGACTTATTTTTGGAAAAATAAAATAAACAAAATATGGCTGAATGTGAAGCAATTGAGGCAAAGATTAAATCGTTAAAAAGGAAGAGATCAGCAAGGAAGGGAGTCATTACCAGGCTTTTAACTAGCTTTAATAGCAAAGAAAATCCAAATAAAAGGGATCATGTCAGGGATCTAGGGATTATATTATCTGAAGATGCAACATTCAACAGGCACATTGACAAAGTAACCTCATCATGCAAACAACTAATAGGATATATACTGAGGACATTCAGAACTAGGGACAGTATGACCATGCTTACCCTGTGGAAATCACTTGTCCTTCCACGCATTGACTACTGTTCTCAATTATGGTTTCCCCACAAACAGAATGAATTGCAAAAAATTGAGGGCCTACAAAGAACCTTTACCTCGTATATTAAACAACCTGAGGGGCAACAGGTGAGTAAAAACAAATTAAACTACTGGGATAGGCTTAGAGGCCTCAACCTTTATTCCATAGAGAGAAGGTTTGAGAGAGACATCCTAATCTACACCTGGAAAATTCTAGAAGAGCTTTTAGTTGCCCCCAATACTGAACCAATTGTGCCCACCTTAACAAGAACTGGCAGAATGTGTAAAAAATATCACCTCCCACCAAACAGTCTGAGAAGGATTCAAACCCTTCAATATAATAGTATCTCTAGGCAGGGTTCTCGCCTGTTTAACTCCTTGCCTCAGTACCTTAGAGATATAAGTGCAGTCCCAGTAGATACTTTAAAAAAACACTTGGACATGTTTTTAGCCAACATACCCGACCAACCCACAGTGTCAGGGTATTCCTCTGCCAGACCAGCCCCCACAAACTCAATAGGGGACCAAATCGTATGGCAGGAGCAAGAGAAAAGAAGGGTGGCGAACCCGTCGTGGCCCCGCCTCAGGAGGCGCTGAGTGGACTTCGTGGGAGCAGCGCACCCTTGAGGCAGAAGCGCTTTAAGGTAAATTTAAGGTAAATGATACTATTTTGGGTGGTTTAAATAGAATTAAACAGGAAATAATAATTATAGACGAGGAAATTGTTACAGAAACTGATGGGTTAAATGTTGGTGAAGAGACATACACAGCACTTTTGTGTGAAAAAGAACAGAATATTTTTGAAATAGATTCTCACATAAATGAATTATATGCTGCTTTAGATAATCTACCAAATAATTTAGAAGCTACAAATCAAAGTTTGATTGAGGCTTTCAGAAATGCATCCATTTCTAATGATGACAATGAACAACTAAAAGCCAAGTTACCAACATCACAAGTACCAATATTTGAGGGTGATCGAACAAAATTTCAATCTTTTCTGGAAAAATTTGATAGTTTAATTGGCGACAAAGATTATATATCTGATGTTGACAAATTCAGTTATCTGCTTAATTATTTAAAGGACCCAGCCCTAAAACTGGTTGATGCCTTACCAGCAATAGGCAGCTCGTATAAAATAGCTCTCAAATTACTAGAAAGAAATTTCCTAAATAGAAAATAAATAGTAAATGATTTAGCAATAAAATTAAAAAATATAAAACCAGCCAAGGATAACCATCAGGATCTGTACAATTTTTATTGTGAAATTGAATGCATGTTAGGTCATCTACAAAATAATGACATAGATCTAGAGAAATCAGCATGGTTTATCCAAGCCATAATATTTGATTGTTTACCTACCCAAATTAGGGATATTTTCCAAAGAATAACGGGAAATACATACCCTACCCTTGGTGAAATAAGGAATGAATTTCCAAATGTTTTGTCAATGTACAAATCTTCAAAGATTAATTCACAAACAAAGATTGATTCACAAATAAACCAAACAGATTGAATCACAAATAAACCAAACAAAGAAAATTCAAACAAAACCAAAGCCACAACAACAAAAAGACAAATCAGAACAAAAAGTGATAGGTCTAACACCTACACTACAAAATTTTAATGTTACGACAGAATTTGTACGTAAGTGTAAATTTTGTTCAGCTGATGATCACAATAGCACACGATATACTAAATATGTAGACTTAGAATCCCGGATAAACAGGTGTTCTCAGTTAAACCTTTGTACTAAATGCACAGCCGCAGGACATACTAACAAAGACTGCAAAACAAAAATAAGATTCAAATGTGTTAATTGTGGAAGTTTAAATCATGTCTCTTGTCTTTGTGATTCATTTAAAAATTCAAATAAACAAAACACAAAGAAAAATGAAAAAACATTTGATGGACATGTATCAATAAATAATGTCAATAAAAATTCTAGTGTACTCCTACCTACAATAACCTTGGATTTAAAAAATAAAAATGGTGGGACAACAACTATAAGATGTCTAATAGATTCTTGTTCCCAACAAAAATGAACAAGAATTGTGTATAACATCATTTGTCAAAGAAAACGAACAGAAAGAAAAATATAGTACAGTCAATTTAGATCTGGATATACCCACAGAGAATAAAACAACAAACATAGAAGCAGTAGTTATTGAACAAGTTGGTCAACAAAAATTTAAAATACCAAATTTAAAACGAGTAATACAACAACTTAAAAAGCAATATAAAATTGCAGATAGAAATTTAAATGATGATACAATAGATAATGTTCAAATGTTAATTGGAGCTGATTATATTCACTTAATTCAGAAGGGCATAGTCAGAATAGGAGATGGAATAGCTCTAGATACTCACTGGGGTATAGCTCCACTGGGACACATAGATAAATATAAAATAACAATGAAAAATAAAATATGACTAACAAACTCGCCCTATTATGACAAGGTCTTACATAACTCAAATAATGACATAAATACTGAAATACTAAATAAATCATTAACAACTGAAGAATTAGATAAAGGTGTACAACAGCTCTGGCTATTAGAGTCAGTGGGGGTGCAAGATGGTGATCATACAGATGAAAATCAATTAATGGTTGAAAATTTTGAAAATACCATAATGTACATAGTGTATGAAAATGGCCATTATTCAATTGAACTACCTTGGAAGATCAATAGTCCAAAATTAAATGATAATCTAAAGGTAGCTAAAGGTCATCTCTATAATTTGATGAAAAGATTAAAAAATGACAATAGAATTAAAATATATAATGATGTTTTCAAGGACCAGTTAGAAAAAGGCTTCATTGAGGAAGTTAAAGATCACCCCTTTAAAAAAGACAACTGCCATTATCTTACTCACACAGGAGTCTATAGAAAGGATGCACCCACAACAAAACTTAGAGTTGTGTATAACTGTAGTCTTAAAGATGGCAAAAAGCATAGCTTGAATGACTGTCTCATAGAGGGGCCTAATCTTATTTCAGACCTTGTAAAAATCCTTCTAAGATTTAGATTAGATGACTATGCAGTTCAAAGTGATATAAGCAAAGCTTTTTTGAGAATTCATCTAAAAAATGACTATGACAAAGATCAACTAAGATTCTTGTGGTTTAATGATCCATATGTCTTAAATAAAGGGTTTAAAACATTTAAATTTAATGTGGTTTTGTTTGAGCAAATGCAAGTCCTACTTTACTTGCTTTAACCATCAAACATCACTTAAATTTGTATGATGAAAATGATTTAACTGTTCAGTTCTTGAAAGATCACTTCTATGTAGATAACCTTGTAGGATCAACCAAAACAGAGTCAGCATTAAATGAAGTTTACATAAAAGCAGATAAAATAATGAAAGAAGGTAATTTTGAATTAAGAGACTGGATCACAAATAATGAGAGACTAAATCAAAAAATAAAATCAGAAGACAAAGGATTGACAGAACCAACAAACAGGGTGAAAACATTAGGTATGATCTGGGATTTGAACTCAGATTCTAAAGTTCATGACTCACTCTGCACAAAAGGCTACACCTTAGATACAACAGCTAACACAAAAAGAAAGATCTTATCCGAAAGTTCAAAAATATTTGATCCTATGGGTTTACTCCTTCCTTCTACTACCAGATCCAGGGTTCTTTTACAAGAATTTTGGAAACAGAAAGTAGACTGGGATGATCCTATAACCAATAAACAACAAGATAGCTGGAAAAGGTTAGCTAAAGATCTCAATAAACTACAAAATATAAATATTCCCAGAGTTTGTGGACACAGAGATACACCTCAAACCTTGCATGTATTTGGCGATGCCAGTGAAAAGGTGTATGGCTGTTGCGTTTACCTTGTAGGTGAGGATGGCAGCCATTTGATCTATGCCAAGGGGAAAGTAACACCCTTAAAACAAAAGAAAACTATTCTTCAGCTTGAACTACTTGCAGGTTATCTAGCTGTAAACTAACAGGATTTCTCCATGAAGTCTACCATGATGTAAACATCACAAATACATATATTTGGCTTGACAGTCAAATCTGCTTCGCATGGATCAACTCTGATGAGTTAAACTCAAAAAACATCTTTGTCCGTAACAGATTAAGAGACATTAAAGAAGCTAGACAAAATTTGGACATTGTGGAAAATTTGGGAGTACCGAAATGGAAGACCCACCTAATCTTGGATAAGCCATATTGACATTAAAAAAAAAATAATAACAATAAAAAATAACTCAGAAGGAGAACATGAACTCTTGCTGAGAAAAATTAAAAAGACACCAACGAAGAAACAAATATGGTATGAAAAGAAAAAAAGATCCCATAGCCAGAAATGGCAACACGGTTTTGGGAAGAAGAAAAAGATCGGGATAAGCTGAATAAGCATAGGAGGAATAAAGGGCGACACGAAAGAAGCCGGAATAAAAATGTTCATTATTGGTGTCAATAAATAAAACATTAAAAGTTCAAGGTAAGAAGTTGATAAATTTCCCTTCGGTTATTAAATTTAGGTTAAATAAGCTGACATTTCAGCTGTAATTGTTTAACAAAAGAGTATGGAAGTCCTGTTTATGGACAAATAGTTAGGCTGGTTCATCTTTGGCCTAGGTCTTCCATCTCCAACATAGCCTAGGTTGTGTTTAAGCTACTCTGGTTGGAGCAGGACCTATTTTATCCATATCTATAATGGTGGCCCGTGCGGGGAAGGGTTATTTGCTGTGAAAACCTTAACCTTGAATAAAATAAAATTAAATTAAAAAACAAAAAAAAAAAAAAAAAAATTACGCCTTATTAAACATTTTGACATCTGAACAGAATTTATTCCATGTTTGGCTTTTTCAAATATTTACTACATATAAATAATAATAAATTACGAAGCCCTAACTAAAAATAAAAATAAGAAATAATTCAAATGCTTCAAAACTTATCATTTGGTCATAAATGTGGTAAAATTCTAGAATAAGGGTAATCCGAAGCCTAGCCTATTTAACCAAAATAAAGCTTATTTATAGAGTTGAAAGGGTTTTAGGATTTTGGGGACATTTTTGGAAAAATAAAATAAACAAAATATGGCTGAATGTGAAGCAATTGAGGCAAAGATTAAATCGTTAAAAAGGAAAAGATCAGCAAGGAAGGGAGTCATTACCAGGCTTTTAACTAGCTTTAATAGCAAAGAAAATCCAAATAAAAGGGATTATGATACTATTTTGGGTGGTTTAAATAGAATTAAACAGGAAATAATAATTATAGACGAGGAAATTGTTACAGAAACTGATGGGTTAAATGTTGGTGAAGAGACATACACAGCACTTTTGTGTGAACAAGAACAGAATATTTTTGAAATAGATTCTCACATAAATGAATTATATGCTGCTTTAGATAATCTACCAAATAATTTAGAAGCTACAAATCAAAGTTTGATTGAGGCCTTCAGAAATGCATCCATTTCTAATGATGACAATAAACAACTAAAAGCCAAGTTACCAACATTACAAGTACCAATATTTGAGGGTGATCGAACAAAATTTCAGTCTTTTCTGGAAAAATTTGATAGTTTAATTGGCAACAAAGATTATATATCTGATGTTGACAAATTCAGTTATCTGCTTAATTATTTAAAGGGCCTAGCCCTAAAACTGGTTGATGCCTTACCGGCAATAGGCAGTTCGTATAAAATAGCTCTCAAATTACTAGAAAGAAATTTCCTAAATAGAAAAGAAATAGTAAATGATTTAGCAATAAAATTAAAAAATATAAAGCCAGCCAAGGATAACCATCAGGATCTGTACAATTTTTATTGTGAAATTGAATGCATGTTAGGTCATCTACAAAATAATGACATAGATCTAGAGAAATCAGCATGGTTTATCCAAGCCATAATATTTGATTGTTTACCTACCCAAATTAGGGATATTTTCCAAAGAATAACGGGAAATACATACCCTACCCTTGGTGAAATAAGGAATGAATTTCCAAATGTTTTGTCAATGTGCAAATCTTCAAAGATTGATTCACAAATAAACCAAACAAAGAAAATTCAAACAAAACCAAAGCCGCAACCGCAACAACAACAAAAAGACAAATCAGAACAAAAAGTGATAGGTCTAACTCCTACACTACAAAATTTAGTACAGTCAATTTAGATCTGGATATACCCACAGAGAATAAAACAACAAACATAGAAGCAATAGTCATTGAACATTTGGTCAACAAAAATTTAAAATACCAAATTTAAAACAAGTAATACAACAACTTAAAAAGCAATATAAAATTGCAGATAGAAATTTAAATGATGATATAATAGATTATGTTCAAATGTTAATTGGAGCTGATTATATTCACTTAATTCAGAAGGGCATAGTCAGAATAGGAGATGGGATGGCTCTAGATACTCACTGGGGTATAGCTCCACTGGGACACATAGATTGTAGCTGGTTCCTTCTTGGTGCTACTTGTAGTTGCCGGGAAGAATGAAGGATACGAGAGGCAAGCTATCGCTTTGTTGGGTCTCTCTTTTAGGGGCCTCTCGTGTCCTCTTCTCTCCCTGTCGTTTGGGGGGTTGGCGTCTTGAAGGAAAAGCCGGTCGTTTTCAGAGTTTATTGAGTTCTTGGTTGGCTGAGGTTATTTTACAGAAGATTTTGTTATTTTATATACAGCTGAATTAATTAAATATATATATAAAAATTTATGTACAATACTTATTTATAAAGATTATATATGATTCTTAAAATTACACAGTGATAAAATATATACAATTTGGTACGCGCAAAATTGGTTTGTCGGTAACTAATATAAAAATAATATAAATGCGGAAAATTAACTGCGCGGCCCCACACTACTGCCCACCCCGAGAAGCGGAGCACGTATATCAAAAGTAGAAATATTCGGGTCTTGATTTGAATCGGATCCTTCGTCCAGCTCGCGTTGATTTTCGGTCGGCCTCGTTTCCGGTAGTTGCGTTGTCCTGCGCGCCCGTCCTGAGGTCTGTATTTGCTACCTCCGAGGTGCGTCCTCCATCGTCCTTTTTCCTTGCGTGCTTTTTCTCCGATCCGATGTCGTCCGATTGTGCGCCCGGTACCTGTGTGGGACCTGAAACTATATACGCCGGTTTTAAACGATTAATTGAAATGGCTTCTGATGATCAGTTAGTTTTTTCTATTACGAAGTACTTATCGTGGCGTTCGAGAACACGGAAAGGTCCTTGATATGGTGCCTCGAATGGTTTTCGAACGCGGTCGATGCGTACCCATACGTGGCTTGATTTGTGGAGTTCCGATGGAATGAATGATTTGGGGGCTGAGTGAATGTTTCCTTGAGAGAGTTGGGCGAAATCGATTTGCGTCATTTTCTTGGCTAATTCGGAGATGAATTTTGAATTGGATTTTGACGACGAATTGGCGATCATTGGCCTCGGGCATAATAGGGTGGTTCCGGTGACGGTGGTGAACGGTGAATAACCCGATTCGTTGGGGAGACTGCGTAAACCAAGGAGAACTATGGGTAAAGCGGGGAGCCAATCTTGTTTTCGAGCGATGATTGCTGTCTTGATGGTGCGATGAGATCTTTCAATTATTCCGTTGGTCTGAGGGCGATACGACAAAGTTCTTAGTCGGTGAAATCCGATGAGAGCTGAGAGTTCCCTAAAGAGTTCGGATTCGAATTGGGATCCGCGGTCCGTTATGACTTGCAGTGGTACACCAAATCTTGAAATCCATACATCGAGAAATGCGTGTGCTATTGATGTGGCTGTAGTATCAATCAGAAGATATGCTTCTATCCATCTTGTGGCACGATCGATGCAGGTTAGGAGATATCTATATTAGTGATGTAGGTCACATCCGCATCCGCATAACATCCGCACATTTTCTCGCATCCGCATCCGCGTTCGCATCCGCACTTTGGACTGCGGATGTCGTGCGGATGTGGACCGTTGAGATAAAACGTCATTAATAAGCGGAAATTGTCAAATTCTACTATATTAATAGAACTAGTTCATTGTGCGCAAAAGTGATGCAAGCGACAAGACGAGAGGCTGTTCCTGTATGAAGTTACTCTCTTGCAACCTTCTTAGATCCACATTACAAAGCTAAGTTATTTTCACGTAGTACATTAGAACGAGTTAAATCATCACTTGGCAAAGCAGTTGAAGAGCTTCAATCTCTTGAATCTGTCGCTTCGCCACCCACCAAAAGAATAAAAGTTTCAGTGACAGAACCAACACCTTCAACGAGCAAATCTATCACAGAATCTGTCTCTCAGTTTCTTGAGTCAAGCAGCAATGACGAGACCTACGCGATGTCAAAAGATGTAGTAAAAATGATCGAGAGCTATCACCAAGAAAAACGCCTGGCTGCATGTGACAATCCTATTAGTTGGTGGAAAAATACGCAGAATATCTATCCATACTTGAGTAAACTTGCAAGGAAACATTTAGCCTGTCCTCCAACAAACGTACCAAGCGAGAGATTATTTAGCAGTGCTGGATTAATATATGATGAAAAGAGAAACAGACTGGCAGCAGAAAAGGCAGAAAAGTTAATGTTCCTTAAGCATAACCTTCCTATAATTAAGTTTGAACATTAAACGATGAACATCTTAGTTTACTTTATTTTAATTACTCATTTATAAATATGCCTAATAAAACTTTAAACTTAATATAAATAGTTATCAAGCTAATTAAAGATCTCTTTCTATAAGGGTGGAGGTTGGGGAAAGAGGTCGGTGGGGTGCATTTGAGTTCGGTTCACGTCCCGCATCCTGGTAACACAATTATGGTTTCTAATTGTGGCTGAAACTCAACAAAATATAACGAATTTATTTGCAGACGAATTCACTAATTGATTTCTATATTAGTTAGATGCTTGATATTATTTTATATGTTCAGAGAAAAGTACAGCAATTATTGTACAATTAATCAATTATACTACATTATAGCTACAGCTCTCTCTATATAATAACTTATTATATACGTTAAACACAACAAATCTCGAATATATCCTAAAAATAACGAAAATGTAGACATCCGCATCCGCATCCGCGGATGTTGAAATCAAACATCCTCATCCGCATCCGCATCCGCGGATGTGAAAAAAATGACATCCGCTACATCACTAATCTATATGGGGAAGGATATGTTTGACCGGGCAAAGTGGTTGGCGGTAAGGGACCGACGATGTCGATATGTACCGTTTCAAATCTTGAACTTGGTAAATCGAAGGGGGTTATTTCTGATTTTGTATGGCGAGAAATTTTTGAGGATTGACATGATTCACAATTTCGGGACCAAGTTCGAATATCCTTATTCATTGAGGGCCAAAAGTATCTTGATTTAATGATACGAAGTGATTGCTTGATGCCTGGATGAGAAATATTATGAAATTGATTGAAGATGGAAGATCGATGCTGCTTGGGAACAAAAGGACGGGGATATGGCGTGGATGTATCGCAATATAAAGTTGTATTTTCTGGAAACGGGAACGGCTTGAGACGTGGGAGAAATTCTTGCGTTTCTTGATCTTTTTGTTGAGATTCCGCGATTGCTGATAAATCGAAAGCGTCGATATGTACTGCGTTTACGTTGCGTGAAAGGCAGTCCGCTACGACGTTTTCGGATCCACAGATATGTATTACATCGCATACGTATTCCGTGATGGCAGACCAATGACGTTGTTGTCGGTCTGTCTTGGCTCGTAAGGGACTCTTGTAGGCAGAAACCATCGGTTTGTGATCCGTGAAGAGTATTACTTGACGACCTTCTAAAAATTGACGGAAATGCAGGACGGCTAGGTATGCTGCGAGTAATTCTCTATCGTATGCGGCGTACGCTTGCTGAGTTGTAGTTAATTTCTTGGAAAAGAAGGCGATGGGAACTGGTGTGCTGTCGATTATTTGATGAAGAACTGCTCCAGCTGCTATTTGTGAGCAGTCCGTAACTAAATGAAGGATTGAGCTTGATGGAAGAGGATGACAAAGCGTAACGGCGTTCCGTAGTGCATCCTTGACATCTTGAAAGGCTTGAATTGCTTCGTCGTTCCACTGTAGACTTTTGCTTTTGACTTGAGTTCTGACGATTTCACTTAAAGGTGAGACTAAATCGGCGTAACGGGGTATCATATGGCGATAGAATCCCGTCATTCCTAGGAATCTTCTGAGGCTTTGGTAATCTTGCGGTTGGGGAATATCTTGAATTTCGGAGACTTTGTTTACAGGAGGACGAATGCCTGCTGGGGAAACTTCATGACCCAGAAATCAATTTTGGATTGCTGAAATATGCATTTTTCTAAGGAAATTCTTAAATTGTGTTCTTGAAGGATCTTGAATACGCGTTCTAAGTCTTTCAAATGGTCAACTGCGTTATTTGAATGGACTAAAATATCGTCGAGATACACAAATACGCAGTCAACTCCTCTGAAAATTGTATCCATGAAGCGTTGAAATGTTGCAGGGGCGTTTCTTAAACCAAATGGCATGTATAAATACTGAAATAAACCAAATGGAGTTGTTATAGCCGTTTTCTCGATATCTTCTGGGTGGACTGGAATTTGGTGATATGCTCTGACTAGATCGATTTTGCTAAAGCATGATTTTCCGTGCAGAGATGTTGACAGACTCTTATATGAGGAAGTGGATATCTGTCCGGTTTCGTGACAGCGTTTAGGCTTCTATAATCACCACACGCCCGCCATTCGCCTGGTATCTTCTTCGGAACGAGGTGTAACGGTGAGGCCCATGGTGATTTTGAAGGTTCTATAATTCCATCTTGAAGTAAGTTGTTGAAAGTAGCCTTAGCTGAGGATAATTTATCGGGTGGAAGACGTCGAGGGCTTGCAAACACTGGTGGTGCGCTGCCAGTGTCGATGGTATGCTTGACAGTGTTGGTGGAAACTTTCTGCGGTTGAGCTGGTTTCAGTAGTGAGAAGTACTTGTCAAGCAGGTTCCTGATTTCTTGAGGTAATTTGTCGGTAGGGTTAATATTGATGAGGTGAAGGTCTTTGGATTGCACAGGTTTAGTAGTGGCTTGAAGAGTTGTTGCTCTATCCTTCAAAATGCCATGCTTGCAGTCCACAAGGATGTCATAATGGGATAGAAAATCGGCGCCGAGAAGTTGACTGGAGACTTGGGCGACGACGAATGGCCACCTGAATATTCTTCGTAATTTAGGAATTGATATGTCCAGTGTTACTTCTCCGAATATTTCGAGCGGCTGACCGTTTGCGGTGGAAATCTTTACTGCGGTTGGGTGGAGTTGACAATCATTGACACAAGTTGGTGGTAAAATTGAGATGCTCGCTCCTGTGTCAATGATAAAATTGACCTTCAGACTGGCGATGCGAGCTGCGACTGAGATCAGCGGCAGGCCGGACGTCGCGTTAATCACAGCCTGCTTATCTAGTTTTCCGACGTTTCTCTTGATGGTGAGGAAGATCTTGAATTTGGGCGTGACGAGGGGAGCAGCTTGGCGTCATCTTTATTTGGCCACTTGCACCATGGCCTGCAGGTCCTTGCTTGGGGGCCATAATAAAGGTGCGCGCGGCACACCACCGGCCGCTGATTCTCGCTGAAGGGTTTTAGGCCGATGGGGATATTCGTTCTTGGGCTTGTATTGGCTCGAGTTGACGTTGGCGCCGCGTAGCAGCTTTGTTGAGCGAACGGTATTAACTCATCGGCTAGTTTGCCGAGTTGAGTTAGCGTCAGCTCCTTTTGTGCTGCTACGACGGGCGCTATTGAGGATGGGAGCGCCTGGATGAATTTATGCTTCACCAAATTATCGCTGACGCCCACCTTCAGTGCCGTTTGGTGGATATCTTGAAGGAATTGGGAGGGCTTTCCAGTGAGAGGAGTGTTGGAGATGAGTCGTTCGAAGAGTTCTGGCTTCGTCTTTTCGTAATGACTCACGATTTCTTCTTTTAAATCGGTGTACGACTTGTTGGAGAGAGTTGCTGCTGAAATTTGTGAGACGACTTCGGGGGGTAACGAGGCTAGAACATGGAAAAATTTGGTCTCTTCGGATGTTATTCTGGAAATGTGGAATTGTGCCTCCATGATGGAGAACCATCCTGCGGCCGACGCTTCAGAGAACGTGGGTGGCTTGATGGTGACATGGTGCACTCCTGATTCAACAGATTCCATCTTGCGGGAATGTAATTCGGGTCTGCTGCTGCTTTGGTTCCGACCGGCTACTACGGGTGGGCGGCGAAGAGGCGTGGCTTCGGTTTGTTCCGCCCGGCGACTGAAGGATGCTGCTTCCGCTGGCTGCTTCGGGTCACTCCGGGGTCACCAATTGTAGCTGGTTCCTTCTTGGTGCTACTTGTAGTTGCCGGGAAGAATGAAGGATACGAGAGGTAAGCTATCGCTTTGTTGGGTCTCTCTTTTAGGGGCCTCTCGTGTCCTCTTCTCTCCCTGTCGTTTGGGGGGTTGGCGTCTTGAAAGCCGGTCGTTTTCAGAGTTTATTGAGTTCTTGGTTGGCTGAGATTATTTTACAGAAGATTTTGTTATTTTATATACAGCTGAATTAATTAAATATAAATATATAAATTTATGTACAATACTTATTTATAGAGATTATATATGATTCTTAAAATTACAGTGATAAAATATATACAATTTGGTACGCGCAAAATTGGTTTGTCGGTAAAAATTGGTTTGTCGGTAACTAATATAAAAATAATATAAATGCGGAAAATTAACTACGCGGCCCCACAGATAAATATAAAATAACAATGAAAAATAAAAATATATGACTAACAAACTTGCCCTATTATGACAAGGTCTTACACAACTCAAATAATGACATAAATACGGAAATATTAAATAAATCATTAACAACTGAAGAATTAGATAAAGGTGTACAACAGCTCTGGCTATTAGAGTCAGTGGGGGTGCAAGATGGTGATCATACAGATGAAAATCAATTAATGGTTGAAAATTTTGAAAATACCATAATGTACATAATGTATGAAAATGGCCATTATTCAATTGAACTACCTTGGAAGATCAATAGTCCAAAATTAAATGATAATCTAAAGGTAGCTAAAGGTCATCTCTATAATTTGATGAAAAGATTAAAAAATGACAATAGAATTAAAATGTATGATGATGTTTTCAAGGACCAGTTAGAAAAAGGCTTCATTGAGGAAGTTAAAGATCACCCTTTTAAAAAAGACAACTGCCATTATCTTACTCACACAGGAGTCTATAGAAAGGATGCACCCACACAAAACTTAGAGTTGTGTATAACTGTAGTCTTAAAGATGGCAAAAAGCATAGCTTGAATGACTGTCTCATAGAGGGGCCTAATCTTATTTCAGACCTTGTAAAAATCCTTCTAAGATTTAGATTAGATGACTATGCAGTTCAAAGTGATATAAGCAAAGCTTTTATGAGAATTCATCTGAAAAATGACTATGACAAAGATCAACTAAGATTCTTGTGGTTTAATGATCCATATGACTTAAATAAAGGGTTTAAAACATTTAAATTTAATGTGGTTTTGTTTGCAGCAAATGCAAGTCCTAGTTTACTGGCTTTAACCATCAAACATCACTTAAATTTGTATGATGAAAATGATTTAACTGTTCAGTTCTTGAAAGATCACTTCTATGTAGATAACCTTGTAGGATCAACCAAAACAGAGTCAGAATTAAATGAAGTTCACATAAAAGCAGATAAAATAATGAAAGAAGGTAATTTTGAATTAAGAGAGTGGATCACAAATAATGAGAGACTAAATCAAAAAATAAAATCAGAAGACAAAGGATTGACAGAACCAACAAACAGGGTGAAAACATTAGGTATGATCTGAGATTTGAACTCAGATTCTAAAGTTCATGACTCACTCTGCACAAAAGGCTACACCTTAGATACAACAGCTAACACAAAAAGAAAGATCTTATCCGAAAGTTCAAAAATATTTGAACCACCACCACCACCACCATCCGTCTGAACGACCTTTCACAGCATTCGAGGCTGACGGAAATCTATACCAATTCAGAAGGATCCCTATGGGAGTAACTAACGGAGCCGCGGCCTTCCAGCGCGTCATGAACGAATTCATATCCTCGAACAACTTATCATCAACATACGCCTACCTCGACGATCTCACCATCTGCGGAACCACTTGGGAAGAGCACGATGAGAACCTTCGACATTTCTGGGAAGCCGCTAAACGAGTAAATCTGAGTCTAAACAAGGAAAAATGCAAGCTTTCGATGACATCAGTGCACCTGCTCGGATATTCTATCTCTCATGGCGTATTGCGGCCCGATCCCGAACGCCTCCGGCCACTACAAGAACTTCAAACTCCTCGCAACAAGTCGTCTCTACAACGCGTAATTGGACTATTCGCATACTATGCTAAATGGATTCAGAACTATTCCCTCAAGATCAAACCTCTGCTCAACGTTTCATCATTCCCATTAACTCGCGAGGAAGTATCAACGATCCAAACACTCAAAGATGATATCTCGAAAGCTGTCGTCGGTTCAATCGATGAAGAACTGCCGTTCACTGTGGAGACGGACGCTTCCTCTTCAGCAATCGGAGCCACCCTCACCCAGAACGGCCGCCCGGTGGCGTTCTTTTCTCGCGCTCTGAATAACACAGAACGTCGCCATCACATCGTTGAAAAGGAGGCATACGCTGTAATCGAATCCATTCGCAAGTGGAAGCACTTCTTAGCTTATCGACACTTTACTGTCGTCACCGACCAGCGGAGCGTATCTTTCATGTTCGATGGAAAAGCTACTGGTCGTATTAAGAACGATAAGATTCTCCGTTGGCGTGTAGAACTAGCCGGCTACTCATTCACAATAAAATACAGACCGGGTCCCGAGAACCGAGCCGCAGACGCATTGTCGCGATCCTTTTGCGCTGCTACTCCAAGAATATCCCTCGCCCAGCTGCATGTTAATCTGATACACCCAGGAGTCCGCCGAATGACTCATTTTGTGAGAGCTAGGAACCTACCATTCTCAGTGGATGACATCAAACGAGTTACGTCGGAATGCCAAACATGCGCTAAATGTAAGCCACAGTACTATAAACCAGAAGTTAGTCACTTAATACGGGCCATGTCCCCGTTTGACCGACTTAACATCGACTTTAAAGGCCCGCTTCCGAGCGCAACTTCGCGACCTTACATCCTAACAGTAATCGACGAGTATTCACGCTTTCCTTTTGCCTTCCCGTGCCATGATACGAACACGTCAACCGTTATCGCCCGTCTCACCGAGTTATTTTCTACATTCGGAACTCCCTCTTACATCCACACAGATCGAGGGACATCGTTTATGTCTTCGGAACTAAAACTGTTCCTAACTAAACATGGTATCGCGACTAGTCGCACAACGCCGTATCACCCCCAAGGAAACGGGCAATGCGAACGTTACAATGGAATCATCATGAACACCATCAAACTAGCCATAGAAGATCGCGGGTTGCCGATGTCGCAATGGGAGTCCGTCCTACCAGACGCGCTGCACTCGATTAGATCGCTGCTGTGTACGGCCACGAACGAAACTCCTCACGAGCGTCTATTCACACACCCGCGGCGTACTTCTACCGGTTCTGCACTACCGACGTGGCTGTCTTCTCCGGGAACTGTACTCCTTCGCCAATTCATTCGCCGATCCAAGAACGACCCCCTCGTCGAGGAAGTTGAGTTAATTGAGGCAAACCCCAACTAAGCGTTTATACGGCATCCGAATGGGAGAGAAGATACCGTATCCATCAGGGACCTGGCACCGGCGGGACGTAGCAATACGGATGACACGAATCACTATGAACCCCCGTACCCAGTCCGCCAATCAATTCCACCCCGCTAACGGACGACTCAGAACCCGCTGAGATCCGCCAACACACGGTCCCAACAGCTCCCGTCGAAGTCGAGAGAGGCCCACCTGTGTCAGTAACCTCCGAGACGAGTCCCCCTCTGAGAAGAAGCACTCGAATCAGATACCCAGCTCAACGCCTAAACTTGTAGACTCTTCTTTCTTCCAAAATATCTTGAACTTGTCGTTTTGTTTCTTACCGTGCAATGTATCACGTATTATAAAAGAAGAGAGGAATGTAATGAGTCTTTACTAATTATTGTTTTCTGTGTAACAAGTCTTTACTAATTATTGTTTTCTGTGTTTCAGATCTATTCTATGTTTATGTTGAATAAAGCCTCAAATTGGCCTTTACTTTATCTTTAGCCCGCTAACAAACGCTGCACCACCACCACGCAATGGGAGTCCGTCTTCTTGGACGCAGGCAGGCCGGGCAGAGTCAGTAGTCGGCGACGGTTCGTGGCGAGAGCCAGTGGCTGCAACAGCACCGTAATGAGTGAGGTACGATTCTGAGTTTTTCTGGGCCTGATCTAATGTTCGAGCCTGGACGATAGCCTTTTCCAGTGAGAGTGTGTCATTTTCGAGTAAGCGGGTACGGATGGCGCTATCTCTAATTCCTCGGATGAAAGCGTCTCTCACAGATGAACTCCTGTTTTCGTCGGCGGAAACCGATTTGAAGTTGCAGTCATTGGCTAGTTGTTGAAGAATTTGCAAGTACTCATCGAGGGTTTCCTCGGGCTTTTGGTGACGGGTGGACAACAGGTGGCGAGCGCATACCTCGTTTGGCTTCTTGACGTAGGTGGCCTCTAAGGCTGCCATGGCATCCTCATAAGTAGAGCAGTCTTGAATGATATCAGCGACATCGGGGCCGATATGTATGAATAGAACCTCCAATTTATTGGGGTTGTGTTCGGCGATAGTACTCAAGAAATATTTGAATCCGCGCGACCATAATTTCCATAGTTTCCCAGCTTGGGGAGAATTCGGAGAAGTAATAAATTTATCCGGGCGAATCACCTTCTCCATGATATAGTAAGATTACTGGATGAATATTTGCTTGCTGTATCTGAAAGGCCGACTGAATGGCTGATTGAAATGTTGAATAAATTGTGGTGCCGCGTTTGTTAGCGGGCTAAAGATAAAGTAAAGGCCAATTTGAGGCTTTATTCAACATAAACATAGCATAGATCTGAAACACAGAAAACAATAATTAGTAAAGACTTGTTACACAGAAAACAATAATTAGTAAAGACTCATTACATATGGGTTTACTCCTTCCTTCTACTATCAGATCCAGGGTTCTTTTACAAGAATTTTGGAAACAGAAAGTAGACTGGGATGATCCTATAACCAATAAACAACAAGATAGCTGGAAAAGGTTAGCTAAAGATCTCAATAAACTACAAAACATAAATATTCCCAGAGTTTGTGGACACAGAGATACACCTCAAACCTTGCATGTATTTGGCGATGCCAGTGAAAAGGTGTATGGCTGTTGCGTTTACCTTGTAGGTGAGGATGGCAGCCATTTGATCTATGCCAAGGGGAAAGTAACACCCTTAAAACAAAAAAAAACTATTCCTCAGCTTGAGCTACTTGCAGGTTATCTAGCTGTAAAAATAACAGTATTTCTCCATGAAGTCCATCATGATGTGAACATCACAACTACATATATTTGGCTTGACAGTCAAATCTGCTTGGCATGGATCAACTCTGATGAGTTAAACTCAAAAAACATCTTTGTCCGTAACAAATTAAGAGACATTAAAGAAGCTAGACAAAATTTGGACATAACCTTCAGATACATTCCAACAAAACAAAATCCTGCAGACTTTCTTACAAGAGGATTATCCTGTAAATTACTAAAATCCAACAAAAATTGGTTTCATGGACCTGAATTCATTCAGGATGAAACAATGTGGCCAGCAGAACAAATTAATGTAAAACTTAACATGATAACCACAACAGTGGCGGATAGCCCTATAGGCTGCACAGGCTGAAGCCTAAGGCCCGGATGTCTTAGGGGCCCGCCAAAAATATGTGTATAAGTAAAAAAAAAACAATCAAACAAAAGTATTTCTTTCGGAAAATGAGATACATAAAAATTGAAATACATATATAATAATAGAAATATTTAAAATTGTAATTTGCGACATTTTTTGCCTGCGAATTCATTAATAATATCCTGACAGTCAATTTTATGCAAATGCTCCCACTCGATGTGCATCAATGACAAGTAGTTCAGCCTTTCGTCTTTCATTGTTGACCTTAGGTAGTTCTTGTTTTGTGCGCTATTATGCATTACTCCCTCAATGAAAATTAAATTTTTATAGTATATGAATAAAAGGGCCCGATCATACATACTAAGCCTAAGGCCCAGAAGATGTTAATCCGCCCCTGAACCACAAATAAAGTTGAGCCACTATTAGATTATAACAATTATTCTGACTTTGGCAAACTTGTAAGGGTAACATCTTACTGTCTCAGATTCATTCACAACTGTTTAAAGAAAATAAATAAACAAAGAAATAATGATAATGAAATGTATGTTTTGTGCGCTATTATGCATTACTCCCTCAATGAAAATTAAATTTTTATAGTATGTGAATAAAAGGGCCCGATCATACATACTAAGCCTAAGGCCCAGAAAATGTTAATCCGCCCCTGAACCACAAATAAAGTTGAGCCACTATTAGATTATAACAATTATTCTGACTTTGGCAAACTTGTAAGGGTAACATCTTACTGTCTCAGATTCATTCACAACTGTTTAAAGAAAATAAATAAACAAAGAAATAATGATAATGAAATGTATACAAGTCTAGCTACCAAATATTGGATTAACCACATACAACAAACAGAATACAAAAATGAAATAGATTTTCTAACAATTGGTAAACAAATGAACAAAGTACCCTCTGTGGTAATAAACTTGAATCTTTACATTGACAAAGATGGCTTATTAAGATGTAAGGGTAGATTAAACAAATCACAAATCTCACATAACAGTAAACAACCCCTTCTTCTTCCTAGGTTCCATCACATTACAACCGTAATTATTAGAAACACAATGAACTTTATCACATGGGCGTTCCACAAACATTAAATGCCATTAGAAAGTTGTATTGGATACCCAAAGGCAGAATGAGTGTAAAGACAGTTTTGAATAACTGTGTCACCTGCAAAATGATTCATTCCAGATCTTTCAGGAAGTCCAATCCTCCTGATTTGCCAACAGAGAGAGTCACCTTTAATAGGCCTTTCGAAACAGTTGGCATAGACTATACAGGAAGTTTGACTGTTGGTCTGGGAACAACAGAACAAAAAATGTACATCATACTTTACACATGTTCATCTTCTAGAGCAGTCAGCTTAGACATAGTGAGTGATCTCTCCGCAGAATCATTTGTCTATAGCTTTAGAAGATTTTGTGCTAAGCATTCTGTACCCAAAATTGTTTGGACAGATAATGCAACATACTGTATTTCAAGGCTGGTGAAAACCAAATAAATGACATATTACAAAATTCACATACCATAACATATCTACAAAATAACAAAATAAAATGGAAATACATCCCTGTTGCATCACCATGGTCTGGAGCAATCTGGGAAAGGAATATCCAAACAATAAAGAATTGCCTAAAGAAATCAATAGGTAAAAAACAAATTGAATTCTTTGAACTTCTCACTCTCATTAGTGAAATTGAGAATGTTGTCAATAACAGACCTCTTACTTATGTAGGGGATAATATTAATGATGTAGAGCCTCTCACCCCAAATCATTTGATTAAGGGAGAAGTCATTAACCTTCTACCTGATTACAATATCTCCTTGGATGATCCACCTTGGAGTGATAATAATCATGATTTGCAAAATAGATTATCACAAATAACAAATATAAAAACAAAATTTAAAAAGCAATGGAGTGATGAATACCTTGTTGGGTTGAGAGAAAGACATAAATATATACAAAACAAAGACTGGGTTAATGAAATCAGGGTAGGAGATGTAGTTCTAATTAGACAAAATACACCAAGACAGTGTTGGCCATTAGGTAGAGTTTTAGAACTAAAAACTGGGGAAGATGGATTAACCAGCAGTGGCGGTTCCTCATATGGGCAATATGGGCAGCCGCACAGGGCGGCATTTGTGGAGGGGCGGCATGAGCGCCTGCAAAAAAAATAAAAATAAAAATAAGAATAAATAAATAAAGAAATAAATAAAAATAAAAAATAAAATAAAATAAATAATAAAAGATCAATAAATATATTTTTATTAATAAAAAGCCATCTATTGCATTTTCCATAAACCTTCCCATAAAAGACCTAAACAATGCAAAATGCTTCCAGATTAATATTATTGGGAATAAAGGCCCATACTTTAACATATGTAATGTTATTTTTCTGGGTTTGGTTAAATAGTGAAATGTATATTATTTATTACAGAACGAATCTTCACACTAAGCCACTAAGGTCTGTCAAATAACCGCAAATGGATAAGAAGAGGTCAAAGCTATCAGGTGCTCAGTTTAGAAAAAAGAGGAAAGAAGAAGAGGAGAAACGAGCAAAAGATAAAGGTATAGAGCTATGTCATCTACTCTTCACTGCTATATTGCACTGCTATTTTGTGATATAGCTTTCTGAGTCATTTGAAGTGTACTATTATGTATATAATTAGCCATTAACCAAGGAGGTTGTATTATTCATTTGTTTCCTATTCTAAAAGTTTAATAAATTGTGCTTAATAACATGTTAAATTAATTGTACTAGCCTATTCATGCATTGGTCTGTTATGTTCTATTTTACTATTTGCAGGGGCACTTTTGAAATATTTTGGAACACCCTCTGCCACTAGCCAGGATGAGAAGCCGTCTACTTCTGCCATTATTGAGGCTGAGGAGCCATCTACCTCCTCAGCCTCACATATGTCTCCACAAATGCAGTCTGATCCTGAGGATGAAGACCCATTTGCTTCTACTTCTCCCCGGCAGGACTCTTCAGGTGAGTTTGTGTGCACATATGTCTGTGAGTGTGTGCGTTGTGTATGTGTATGTGTGTGCATCCCTGCAAAGCATTTTGCAAACAGTTATAAATTATAATGTTATTATCACTGGGTCTGGGTTACTGGGTATGTGTGGTGTTTCACCACCATAATTCCATAACACCACCACCATAACAAAGTGCTGTGAATAATGTGTTATCTAACTTAGGTGTGTATACTAATGAGTAATGCTCTTGTTCTTTCTATTAGAAAGGCCTGGAGCAGAATCGCCTCCTGAGGATGAGTCTCTGTCCACCGACCCTGCTAACTGGCCTTCAGTTTGACTGAGAGAATTCGGACACAACTGGTTTCCAGGGGACCAAGTCAAGTACCATCTGACTTTGTATTCCCTAGAAACGACAGTGACGGAAGAAGTTTCCACCATCAATACTTCAGGAAGTCATTGGTTAGTGGGGAAAATATAACCAGAAGTTGGTTGGTCTATTCCTTAAAAAACAACAGCCTTTTCTGTTTCTGTTGTACATTATTTTCCAAGAGGAAAATAAATTTAACAAGTTTGGGACTCTCGGACTGGAAGCATGCAAGCTCATTGCTCACATCACATGACAACAGTTCAGAACACCTAAATTCTATGAAAATCTGGAAAGAACTGACAGTGAGGATTGACAAGCAGGAGATGGCACTTCTGGAGGCTGAGAAGTTGAGATGGAGAGCGGTGTTGACACGTCTCACTGCTATTGTGCATTCTCTGGCAGTTAGGAATTTGGCACTAAGGGGACATACAGAAAAATTGTTCTCACCATCAAATGGCAATTTTCTGAAAGAAGTTGAACTGATGGCACAATTTGATCCTATAATGCAAGAGCACATTAACCGTGTCCAAAAAGGGACCTCCAGTCACACCAGCTACCTCGGCCACCACATACAAAACGAACTCATTGATTTGTCGAGCAGCAAGACCATTTCAGCAATGGTGAGCGACATCAAACAATCAAAGTTTTTTTCAATAATTCTAGATTGCACTCCAGATATCAGCCACACTGAACAGTTGTCAGTTGTGATTCGGGTTGTGTCACTGGAGGGGAAGCCCCATATAAAGGAACATTTCATGGGGTTTTTGGAGGCAGAGGAGTCCACTGGTCAACATTTGGCATCTCTGATTCTGAAGAGACTGGAGGAGCTAAAAGTTCCTTTCATGGACTGTAGAGGACAATCATACGACAACGGGGCCAACATGAGGGGAAAAAACAAGGGTGTTCAATCCAGGCTCCTAGAAATTAATCCCAGAGCTCTGTTTGTTCCATGTGGGGCTCATTCTCTGAATTTGCTTGTGGCCGATGCTGCTAAGGGATCTATTGATGCCACAAGTTACTTTGGCATCTTGCAGAAGCTTTACAACTTGTTTTCAGCCTCCACACAACGATGGGCCATTTTGAAAAAACATGTGAACATCACATTGAAGATGTGGTCTGATACAAGGTGGGAAAGCAAGATCAAGAGTGTGGAGCCCCTGAGATATCAGGCAGCTGCAGTGAGAGATGCACTGATCGAGGTGAGGGACCACACCAAAGACTCTGTAATAAAGGTCGAGGCTCAATCTCTGTCAGAGGAGGTTGGGTCATACCGCTTCGCCATTTGTTCAGTGGTGTGGCATGACCTGTTGTGCCAAATTCAGCATGTGAGCAAGCAGATGCAGTCTCCTAGCATGCACGTTGATGTTGCAGTAAATCTCCTAAAAAAAACAGAGAGAGGTCTCCGCAATTACAGGGCAACAGGTTTTGTGGCTGCACAAATGGCAGCCACAGATATCTGTGAACAAATGAATGTGGAGGCTGTGTTAAAACAAAAACGGCTGAGGTCCACAAAGCGGCACTTCTCCTATGAAGCATCTGATGAGCCCTTGATTGATGCTTTGAAGAAGCTGGAGGTGACATTTTTCAATGCAGTGGTTGATGCTGCAACATCAGCCATTCAGGAAAGATTTTCCACGTTGGAAATTGTGGGAGAGAAGTTTGGAGTGCTGACACATTTCCAAAATCTCACATTTGAGGAGCTGACAGAACAATGTGTGAACCTTAGTACTACACTACACTTTAAGGGACAATCTGACTTGGATGGCAGAGAGCTTGCACAGGAGCTGAAGAACTTGCCTGACTTGCCATCAAAGACCATATCCTTGCTTGAACTGCTGACATTTATCCATGAAAGGGAGCTCTCTGAAATATATCCAAATTTGTGGACTGCTCTCAGAATTGGTCTTACTCTTCCAGTCACTGTTGCTGAAGCAGAGAGGAGCTTTTCAAAGCTGAAGCTCATCAAATCCTACCTGAGGTCAACTATGTCACAGGAACGCCTTACCGGTCTGGCCATCATCAGTATAAATCATACAATTGCTGAGCAGATTTCATATGATGATTTAATTCATGACTTTGCATCAAGGAAGGTAAGAAGAGTCAGGCTTTAGATGGCAGTTGTGCTGTGGTGCAATTTATTTTGTTTCTTGTTCAAAGTGTAGCATAATAATTACCCTCTCTTAAGTGTCTTATTCTATTTATGTGATAGAGCATTTGTACAATTTAGAAATTTGATTCTCTAGTTTATTTATGGCAGTTGTGCAATTTAATTTGTATTTTTCCTGTTCATAGTATCATAATTACATTCTCTTAAGTGAGTTATTCTATTTACGTGATGAAGGATTTGTAAAATTCAGAAATTTGAGTCTTTGTTTTGGTTCTGAAGTTCCAACAATTAGTCCAATAAAAGTTATTTTGTGAAAGAGTTATGTCTGTCCTTTATTTTGGGGGGATTCGAATGTGTGTGTGTTGGCGAACAGGGGGGGGGGCGCTGAAGGTGAGGTTCGCCCAGGGCGTCATGTAAGCTAGGACCGCCACTGTTAACCAGGGTTGTAAAACTTAAAACTGCTTCAGGTGAAACTATAAGAGATGTATCACTCTTATATCCCCTAGAAGTAGGACCAACTACTGTTAACAAAAATGATCATGAAGATGAATCTATAATAGATTCTGATGATGATCAAAATTTGACCCAAACTATACCAAACCTAACCTGTTCAATAAATGATGTAACTAGTCCTACTACTACAATAACCTATACCACAAATAGTAGACCACAACGTTCAACTGCTCTACAAGCTAGGCAGATGTTACAACAAAAAATAAGGGCTGGAGTGTTGTAATATTTCCTATGGAAAATAAATTAAAATGCAACACCCTTTCATTTTGGAAAGAGTGAGGACTTTATAAAATGCTACACTTTTTATATTAAAAAGTGAGGAAAAACAAAAATGGAATAACAAATAAAACATAAATTATAGGTAATCTAAGATGGGCTAACAAATATTAAAGAAAAAATTGGGTTTCACATGCAATTTTTCCTTTCTGGCTGGCCCCAATGTGTGGAAAATTTGGGAGTACCGAAATGGAAGACCCACCTAATCTTGGATAAGCCATATTGACATTAAAAAAAAATAATAACAATAAAAAATAAATCAGAAGGAGAACTTGAACTCTTGCTGAGAAAAATTAAAAAGACACCAAAGAAGAAACAAATATAGGATGAAAAAAAAAAAGAGCCCATAGCTAGAAATGGCAACATGGTTTTGGGAAGAAGAAGAAAAGATCGGGATAAGCTTAATAAGCATAATAACAGGGAGGACGAGGTGGCGCGAGACGAAAGAAGCCGGAATAAAAATGTTCATTATTGGTGTCAAGAAATAAAACTTATATAAAATTTCAAGGTAAGATTATTATTTGTAAGAAGTTCATAAATTTCCCTTCGGTTATTAAATTTAGGTTAAATAAGCTGACATTTCAGCTGTAATTGTTTAACAAAAGAGTATGGAAGTCCTGTTTATGGACAACTAGCTAGGCTGGTTCATCTTTAGCCTAGGTCTTCCATCTCCAACGTAGCCTAGGTTGTGTTTAGTCTACTCTGGTTGGAGGAGGACCTATTTTTTCCATACAGCTAAAGATGCCTTATGTATAGAATTGGTAGTGTAGTAGCTGATATTAAAC
Source organism: Bathynomus jamesi (assembly GCA_023014485.1). Taxonomy (NCBI): domain Eukaryota; kingdom Metazoa; phylum Arthropoda; class Malacostraca; order Isopoda; family Cirolanidae; genus Bathynomus; species Bathynomus jamesi. The sequence goes on along the minus strand of JAJOZX010009669.1, from coordinate 63,442 downwards.
TCTGTCAACATGTTCTGAAAAGCTCGGCCTATAAATTCTTTCCCCATATCTGTACAAAAATAGCCAGGAACCCTGTTTTCTTTCAATATTAACGTTTTGGTGGCTTTAGCAACCGTTTCAGGTGGTATAAGTGTATAAGCATCCTGCTCCCGCAAAAAACTCTCAACATCTTTTTTCCCTACTCCATCATTGTAAACACTTTTGTACAGTCTATCTACGCCTCCGTAGGAGGCTGGGCTAGAAATATCATAATAGCCTCTTCTTAATATGTTAGCCATTTGCGTATTTTTTAGAGGCACGTTGGTAAGGTTGATCGTTGTTTAACCTCTTCTTTCTCCTCTTCAGAGGTGTTAACGCCGGGGGTGATGGCGTCTTCAGTTGTGTCACGTGCGATGCATGTTCCAAGTCTTTTAACCTGTTCAGATTTCCTATCATTGTTTTGGGGACATTTATTGTTGTAGTCTTGCTTTAATATGCTTCCATCCTGATGGTGAGGGCATATCCCACTTTCTCACCAGGTCATGGACGATGTCTACGATACTCGATTCCTGTACCTTTGCACCTTTCACAAGGATCTCACCTGTATCGGTCCATTGTACTTTGGGATCCTCATTCAATAGATTATGAAGACTTAAACCTCTATTCCTCAATATATGTGGGAGGGTGCTTTTTAATACATGCTCGATATGTTGTTTGGCTGACCCATTAATCTTTGGTTGGTCAGCTCTATTGTCGGACACAGGCCCTATGTCACCATGTCCATCGTTCCCCGTGCTGTGCCTAAAACCACGGGGATCTCTGTCGGATTCTTATAATTTTCGTACTCGTAAAGAAATTTCTGCAGAGCTTCTTGGTATAAGATTCTTTTCTCATCAGGTGTTTTTTCACTGTTTAATAGGGTTAACAATTCGCTTTCCATTCTTTTAAACCTGCTTTTACGGGGATCTAGATCTGTTTCTGGATTCTTTGAACTTTGCAGTGAAGCATACACCTCGTGTGGAATCACTATCACTTTCTTCATTATATTAATCTACTCAGTAAAGGACCCAAAACTGAAAATAAGATGGGGAGGAATGATCCTCCTCTTTGTACAATAATTCGTTTTTTCTTCCCTACAGTTTGACTTTTACGAGCGAGTACACGTATTATGTTCTTGTAACGGCGTAGGCGAGCCTTCTGAGGAGGTTTCATTGATACATGGCAATTTATAACGTTAAGACAGATTTCACAGACGCATTTTAAAGAGTCAGAGTCGATATTTTTAGCAAACATCTGCTGCATTGCCCGGGGAAGTCGATAGTAGATTTTTATTAATTCATAGTATTTCTTTAGCCTCTTTGTCATTTTGGAATATACATAGTTTCAGGTTCGTTTGGAAATATATTCGTTCTTAGAAGCACCCTAAACGTGTTTCGCGGATGAAGGTCACAAAACAAATATCCGTAACGCTTCTTTATAAACTTCCTTACACTGATTCGGGAACATTTGATTGGCTAATACCCCAATTTGTGATACATCTCTATGTTGCGATAATAAGTCTAGATATTGTGTATTTAACGACACATCGCGGATGTATCTATTTTTGAAAAATAGATTCTGATTGATGAAGAACACGTTTATGTTAAGATGGGGGGAGAATACTGTAAATATCTCGGCAAACATTTTATCCATCTCCAACGATGAGATCGTCAATTACAATGACTATGATCATTTCCCTTTAACGAATTAACGTCATACACACCTTTGTGGAACAAAATATCATCTTGGTACTCGTTGAACACTGGTTGATACGTCGAATAGCACCATATAACTTTATGCACAAATTTTGAGAACATCTCTCCCTTTTCTTTAATGATTTTAAGCATAAACACAGTTTTACCACATCCTGTAGGTCCAGATATAATACATGTGGATGGGCTCGTGAATCTGAATTTTTCTACAGAATCCATTTCTAACACGTCACACTCCTAAGTGGTTCATTTACAAAATATAATAAATATTTAAGTGATGACCCTTATATTCTACAGTCTTGCTTTTCTCTTCTCCCACAGAACCGTGAATGACGATGAGGTACAGCACCCCATCATCGATATTACAGATGACCCCAACGACGGTGTAGTTGTGATCACAGAATCCATCCCCGCTGACGAACCCTCACCAGCGATACCTGTAGCACGCGCCAATTCAAAGCGGAGGCATGATGAAGAGGCCACGACGTCAGGTATAAAGCGCGCCAGGATTGCGCCGGCTGTTAGACCTCCAGTAATAGAGCCCCAACCCTCTACACCTTACGACACAACCCCCACAATAGTACCTTCCTCAAATATACCCCCTTATTCCTGTTCAATTCCAGGTACATCCTCCACAGCCACAACAGTTTCTCGTTCTGTTGAGGATGGCATAACATTCGAGTCGGTGCGCACCGCCACCCCGACCCCAGCCTTGACTAGAAATCGGTATATAGTCAGGGTTGATCCTAGATCCATGTATAGCAATGGTGTTGAACACGGACTACGGCGCATAGTTGAACGTATTGTGATGGATAATTGGGGGAATTTCAAGCATAAATGTGGTGAAATTCACTGTTCTACGTGCCATGAGAAATATAAGGCGGTTGGAGTAAAGCATGTATGTTATATGAAAGATGCTAAGCCTAAAAATAGCTCTTGTATAAATTTTCCGAAGGTTATATCTAAGAGATCTATCGTGTTTCGCTACATACTTTACAGACCTTGACCAGTGAAGACGTGTGTTTTGCTTTATGTGAACCCCTCATAAACATAGCGGTATCAGAAGAGCATATCAGGCATATAATACTTTACGAGTTCAAAAAAGGGAATAGTGCTACTGAAGCAACGCGAAACATTCAGGACGTTTATGGCAACGATATTCTGCATGTGAAGAAATGTCAAAGATGGTTTCAAAAGTTTAGGAATGGTGACTCCTATTTGACAGATGCAGCACGCTCTGGACGCCCTGCTGAGTTTCATGATGACCTGCTGTTAGCCGCACTTGAAGACTGTTCAACAACTGCCGAAGAATTAGCCCAGAAACTCAATTCATCCCCGTCCACCATCCATCGACATTTGCAACAACTCGGGAAAGTGCCTAAATTAGGAAAATGGGTGCCACATGAGTTGTCGGTCGACAATCTGAGGGTGCGGGTAAACATTAGCACAGCTCTTCATTCCCGTTAACTCCAAGATCTGTTTTTGCACCATTTAGTGACTGGTGATGAAAAGTGGATACTGTACCAGAATGTTAAGCGCCGTCGACAGAGGGTTTGTGCCGGAGAACCAGCGACACCACAGCCAAAACCAAATCTTCACCCTCGGAAGGTGTTGCTTAGTGTTTGGTGGGATAAAGGTGGAGTAATACACTTTGAAACCTTACCACACAACCAAACAATCACCGCTCAAGTCTACTGTCAACAACTGGATCGATTGAATACTGCACTAAAAGAAGAGAGACCTTCTTTGGTTAATCGGAAAGGAATAGTGTTCCACCACGACAACGCACGTCCTCATACCGCTCGGATCACTTCTGCAAAAATTGAGGAGCTTGGGTGGGAAAAACTTCCACATCCTCCAGACCTTGCGCCTTCAGATTATCATCTCTTCAGGAGTCTGCAAAACTATCTTGACGAGAAACAGTATACTTCTTTAGATGACCTGCACACCAGTCTTTGTACGTTTTTTGCCTCAAAACCGCCTGAATTTTATAAACATGGCATTGAAAAGCTTGTAGGACGTTGCCAGAGTGTCAGTCATTCCGATGGGAAATATATACTAGATTAAAAAGTTTCAGTTGTTTTTTTTTTGTCCTTCAAATTCCGATCTAAAAAAACGACATTACTTATGGGATGACCTGATATATATACACACACACACACACACTCAGAATGGTCCCCTGAGAAACATATGTTAAACACAGACCGTGCATGGAACCAGGAACTCTTCTGGGAAATTACATCCACTATAGTTCGAATAAGTAATGATAAAGGACAAATACTATAGTTTTTGCTCTTTCATGATGGAAAGCCCAACGTCGGCACCGGGTTACTCGCAGAGAGGCCCCAAAATATAGCTTCCCTCACCAGCTATCTGCTTCCCTCACAAACATATATATATAAAGGATGTTTTTCTATACACAGCCACATACATGTTTGTATATATATATATCTAAAAATATAATGGGAGGCCTGAAGGGGGTGGGAGTAAAACATTCGCATGTTGCATGCAATGTTGCAATATTACATTCAGTGTTGCAGTGTAACTGTACTTCATGCAATTGTACACACTCATTTTGCGGCAATACTACTCGGGAGCTTTGAGTAAATGTTAAGGTTTCACTGGCTTAAAAGTTTCGAGAAAACTTTACTGGTCAGACAGGAGTCAGACAAGTCGATGATGTCCGCCCACACTTGTGATGTAAATGATGATTGTAATTACGTCAGAGATATTTCTTTCAATTACAAAGTTGCGCACATACGTCATTCAGTTATGTATGGGCTATTCATATATGCTACATAATAATAATAATAAATAATAATTTCAGACACGTAATTTGAGTGTTCGCGAGATGTTTGTCTCAACATTAAATGAGCGTATAAATTCTTGGACGACGAGTATGAACTGCTTGAGTATTTACAATTTAAGAACATTGAAAAGATTTAAATTGTGAGAAGTGTTGAACCGTAAAATATATAAAAGTAGTGGGAAATATGGTTTTCAATCTATTCGGCGCGTGTTGTAGGCCTATAATAATCAGAACAACTTAGCGTAGTGTGGGCTTGGGTACCCATCTAATGAAAGGCCTACAGGATTATTTAGACCTTAATAATGTATTGAATATTAAAATGTTTACCAACTTGGTTTCCGAGGAGTCGTCAATAAAGTTTTTACAGCAATACAATGTAATTGAAGTGAGTAAATTCTGTCGAAAAAATCACCAAATGAAATTGAAGTTCCTACCCATGCGAAGTTCTTGGAGATGTCGAAAAGATGGCTGCAATGAGTCCATTTCTGTCCGTAAAGATACGTGGCTGGAAGGATCCAAAATGCCTCTTGACAAAATAATTACCTTCATATATTCATGGACAAAAGAATATACATGCATCAAATATTGTGAGCAGGAACTGGATATTGGTCATACAACCGCCGTCGATTATAACAACTTTTTAAGAGAGGTAAGTTCTTGATAACCTAACCTAACCTAACCTAACCTAACCTGTTTTACAGGTATGCGCAAACGACATTTTGAAGAATCCAAAGAAAATTGGTGGGCCTAATCACACTCTTGAGATCGACGAAACCCTCTTATCAAAACGGAAGTACAATCGAGGAAGATCGCTCCCACAACAATGGATTTTTGGAGGAGTTTGCAGGGAAACTCGAGAAGTTTTCCTCTATGCTGTGCCTAACAGAAGCAAAAAAAACACTAGAAAGTTGCATAAAAGCCAACATTCTGCCTGGATCTACTATTCACTGGGGAACACAACTTTTGGTGACTTAGATGTTAGACCTGTTTCTGGGTATATTGAGGTCGCTGATTCTAAAAATGACATTAGTTTTTCTCCATCAGCTCTGCTTATCAAGATATGATATATATCTATATATATTTCTATATAATGTATATAATATTATATAATTGCTGACTGGCAATCACTGTTGTTGTCAATTGAATACAAAAGTATGATGAATGTCAGCAAAAATAGTGTATTAACATCAAACAAGCATAAGGTACGAAAAATATTTCTTAAATTCAAACAAGCTTGAGACACGAACGGCAAAAAAAGTTCTTTCATTGAGACATCTCACATAAACCGCGTTTCTGAGATTTCTTGCGATGAAATGTGCCAGGACATTCGCGTTGGATGCTCCAGCAGTAATCTGCCATCATGTGAGTATCCCATCGTCCGCGGTACCGTTCTTCCATGGTCCTTAGTTCTTGGTGAAATCGTTCACCCTGTTCCTCGCTTAGATCACCGAAGTTATCTGGGAAACGATCCAAATGACTGTGGAGGTAATGCAGTTTGATGCTCATTTTACAGCCAAGTTTACAAAAAGAAGAGAGCATATTCTCCACTAGTTCACCGTAGTTATCGGCCTTATAGTTCCCAAGGAAATTCTTCACAACCATACTAACGATGACCACGCACGTGCCTCAATGTTGTCCATTGAATCTTTGAAACGCGGGTCTTTCATGAGTTCCCGGATTTGCGGTCCATCGAAAATACCTGCCTTCAGCTTTTCCATGCTCAGCGCAGGAAATTTTCTACATATGTAGCCAAAACACGTCCCATCTCTGTTCAAAGCCTTTATAAACTGTTTCATCAAACCTAGTTTGATGTGCAGTGGTGGCAATATGATCCTTTCTCTGTCAACCAAAGCTTCTTTGATGATATTTTTTTCTCCAACCACCATGTTTTCTCTCAGAGGCCACTGTCTTCTCACCGTGTTCATCTTTAGCTCTACTGTCCCAGAGACATATAAAGCACGGGTACTTGGTGTACCCGCTCTGCTGGCCCAGGAGAAAATTCACCATCTTCAGATCCACACAGATCACCCATTGGTGGTCTCGGTATGATATCTTTTCTAGGACTAGGGCGACTGTCCCGTGCTCTTCTCTCATACCGACTGAGTGACCAATTGGGATTGATCTGTATCTGTTGCCGTTGTGTAGAACAACACATTTTAGGCTCCGTTTGGAGCTATCTATGAATAACCGCCATTCACTTAGTGTGTATTCCGATATGCCCATTTTCATCAGCAATCCGCGCACATTGTTGCAGAAAACTAAATCGTTCTCTTTTGAGAAGAAGGGCAGTAAATCCTTTTCTCTGTCGCGATATAACGTGATTTTGGTTCCCGGCAGCAGTAAATTTTTTTCTCCCAGCCTGGAAGCTAACAATTCAGACGATTTCTTCGAAAGACTTAAGTCCCTTATGAGGTCGTTTAATTCGTGTTGACTAAAACCTTCTGCAACTGATGACGGTCCTTCGAAATCACTGTCATTTTGCCCACATATGCTTTCTTTGTTAGTAGCAGATTCATCATCTTCTTGAGGGAGCTCTGGAAGATGGCTGAATGATGGGACAGGTATCTCATCTGAATGTGAAACAGGCCGTCTAGCTGAGTCTATGTCAGGATACGTCCATTTACTCCGGTTACGTCCATTGATGCCCTTTATATTCACTAAACAAAAGTAACAGTCATCACTGTGGTTTCTCTGTTCTCTCCATACCATTGGTATACCAAATTTCAGGCACCTCCTCTTTCCGTTGGTCCATTGCCGCAGATGCTCCGTACACGTTTTACACACAACATGAGGAGCCCATGGCTTATCTTGGTCCCCTAGTTGTACTTTGAAATAGGCAAAATAAGCTTTTTTCACAAAATCAGTAATAGTTTTTCTCTGTTCAATGAACGTGTACTCTCCGCAGATAAAACAAAACACATCTGGATGATTTAAACACTTTCTTCGTGATGAAGCCATGTCAACACCTGTAACAGGAAAGAATTCACGTTAGTACACGTACAATACGGTATCAGGACAAAATCCCCCCGTGGACAAAATCCCCTCGCGGACAAAATCCCCCATGGACAAAATCCCCCCGGACACAACCCCCCCCGGACACAATCCCCCCGCGGACAAAATCCCCCTAAGGCTTTATTAAAAAAAGAAGAATACGACTGACTTTATTAAAGAAGAAAAATTAAAAACACAATAAGAATAAGAATAAGAAAAGAGGCTTCTGAACAATTATACGATTTTATACCAGTGGAAGGTTTGCCAATTCTCGATTATTTTGAAGATAATTATATTGGAAGGCCATGCCGACGAGGACGAAGAGAACCCACTTTTAGCATTTCTATTTGGAATATGTACTCAAGAACAATTACAGAACTTCCACGTACAAATAACTCTGTCGAAGGCTGGCATAGACGCTTTGCATCTCTAACAGGATGCTCGCATCCAAACATATGGAAATTTTTAAAAGTTTTAGGGCAAGAAATAAGCTACCAACAGGCATTTATTTCTCAAATTATCGCTGGCTTGCCGACAGAACCGCAAAGGAAGAAGTATGTCTTCTTCTTCTCGCATTTTGAAAATTGTACAAGACTATAACAACAGGTCTATTTTTGATTTTCTTAAGGGAATTGCTTTTAATTTGGCTTTTTAAATTTTGAATTTTGTTTGACTTTGTGTTTTTAATTTTTCTTCTTCAATAAAGTCAGTCGTATTCTTATTTGTTTGCCCGGTTAGGTAATTGTACGCCCTTGACGATTGGTTAGGTTAAGTCGTGATATTTTTGTTAAAACTTTAATAAAGTCAGTCGTATTCTTATTTTTTAATAAAGCCTTAGGGGGATTTTGTCCGCGGGGGGATTGTGTCCGGGGGGGTTGTGTCCGGGGGGATTTTGTCCGCGAGGGGATTTTGTCCACGAGGGGATTTTGTCCACGGGGGGATTTTGTCCTAGAAGCGTACAATACACATGCAAAACAGCAACATCAGCAAAATCATAGCTACAATTTAATTATACAGATGCATTTAGATTTACGAGCAACTCATAATACCGTTCCAAAAGGGTAATAAAGTAGGTAATGACGTATGCAATATATCAAAAACTAGAGCTGCTAGAACAAAATGGATGATATTTTCTGAATCAGTGGCATGAAAATATTCAGAATAACGTCTAAAATCTCAGGCACCAAGAAAAAATTTTTTTTTGTTCCCCAGTGAATTATTAGTGATATGTGGAAATCTTACGATCAAATTGATAAAATCCCACATTATAACTTTCGTCACTACACTATAAATCACAGTGAAAATTTTGTCGATCCAGCGAACGGTGCCCACACTCAGCAGATAGAGAGCACCTGGAACGTCTTTAAACGACAAAACAAGCTGCACAGTGGAACAAACCGCAATATGGTGGACTTATCTCTGCGAGTTTGTATGGCGTCGCAGACACGAAAATGAAGATCTTTTCTTAAAATTTTAAAATGCATTTCCGAATGGTCCTTGAATAAATAATTTCAATCTAAAAATGTTTACTATGCTGTATGTAATGTACTGTAGAAAACGGTACATAAACTGGAAAACGTCCAAGAAAAGTAATGGGAAGCATTACGCACGGTGCATAGAAGCTAGTTTGCAGGTCTAGGTAGGCTTTTGACAACTTTGATACCTGGGCCTACACTATACTAGGTTGTCTTAAATATATACTCGTAATTATACAAATTTCAGACATTTCTAGAAGAGAACTCGTGTGCACCACTCGATCGTTAGAAGGTAAGAACAGTTGGTCAAATTGGGTCATAATAGCTTAGGTTATTAATAAGGGGCTTTGTCTCCAAGCTGTGTCTAGATCCTTAAATTTTACAAAAATCTTATTTCTCTAGCTTTTAAATATATATGCGGGACAGAGTGCAGCCCAGAGAGATTTTTTAATGCAGGAAGGAGGGGCCAAGAGCGACCGCCAACAAAAGCGGCTCCCTCCCGCCCACCCCATAGAAGAAGAGCGCCAAAATCAAGGTCCGGGATTTTGGGGATGTCAAGACACTGTGTTTGAAAGATTGGGGGTCATAAACAGAGGGAAAGATGGGATAAAGATGATTGTTAGAGTTCACCGGTTGAGCAGATGAAAGACTGAAAATACCGATTAACCCTTGCGTTAGAGAGTTGGACAGAAAAGGATGAGTGTGTCGAAAGTCTGGTGCTGCGTGCTCTTCTTAAATTAGGGCGCATACAGTTCGAGAGAGAGAGAGAGAGAGAGAGAGAGAGAGAGAGAGAGAGAGATTACAAGGAGTTACAAGGAAAAGAAGTACCTCAAAAGGCCTTGCGGCCCATACCGAGGAGGTACCAATGGCAACGGTGCCAGGGAAAATTTTGTAAAAGTTTATTTTTCTTTCAACTATCCTAGCAGTAGTAGAAAACTGGATAGAAAAGTAGAAGGCTCTCTCCCCACCCTCCGCTCCCTCCCTGCCAGAGGCAGGTACGGAAAAAGGTTGAAGACAATACCTTGACCCTGGAAAAGTAGCCAAGGAAATTTTACAGGAAAGTGGAGAATATATAAATAGCTCTATATTTAGCTTGCTCACAGAGACACCGTGCAAGCGATCTCCTGCAGAGTTTTCTTATGTTTTAATCTTAAACTATGAGAGTATTCAGTACTTTGTCTAGCCTATTTTCAAACACATTTACACTTTTGACTGGAAACAACCTTTGAGGGAAGTTGGTTCCAGATATTAACTATTTTATAGGAAAAGAAATTTCCGCAGACTGAGGTCCTAAATGTCTTTACACACTCAAATAGTGTGCAAGATTTCGTCTACCCTTTTCTTGAACTGATCCACAGAGGAACTGTTCACAACTTCCGAAGGTAACCTGTTCCATGTGTCACAGATCTTATACGTAAAGTAATTCCCACACACACTAGTCCTAAACCGTTTCAAATCCAACTTCCAACCATTGTTGCGAGTTGGGTTATCATTTAAACTAAACATACTTCTAAAATTGACATCGTTGAACCCGCGTAAGAGCTTGAAAACCTCGATCAGTTGACCGCGCAGCCTCCGAGTTTCAAGCGAAAACAAGTTCAGGGCGCGTAACCGTCGATTGTAGCCCATATGCCTAACGGAAGGGATTAACTTTGTGGCCCTCGCCTGCACTCGCTCCAGCCTCTCAATATCTTTCCTGAGGGTGGGCGACCAGAACTGCACAACATACTCCAGGTGCGGCCGAACAAGGGAATTGTACAGTGAGAGCACAATTTCCTTGTTCCGAAACTGAAATTGCCTCCTGATATAACCCAATAGTTTCTGGGCTTTCTTTTCCACCTCTACACACTGTTTCTTAAACTTAAGATCGCTGCTAATTAGCACACCCAAGTCCTTTTCTAAATCAGTCACCTCGATATTACTACTCAACATCGAGTAGTCCGACTTGGGATTGGCGTAGCCAATGTGCATCACTTTGCATTTACCCAAGTTAAACGGCATTTGCCATTTTTCGGACCACTCTCCTATCCTACCTAGGTCCGCACGCAGTTCCTCGATCGCTTCGGGCGTCCCAACATTGGCCCAAAGCTTGGTGTCATCAGCGAATTTGGTGATCTGACTGACGATGCCACCGTCGATATCATTTATGTAAATGATAAACAACAGTGGCCCCAAAACGGAACCATGAGGAACCCCACTATTGACCGAGGACCAACCCGAACTAGCCCCTTTAATTACCACCCTCTGCCGCCTATTCCTCAGCCAGTTTTCAATCCACCTACCTATTTCCCCACCGATACCCAGCGCGCGCACATTCGCCATTAGCCGGCGGTGAGGTACCTTATCAAAGGCTTTCTGAAAGTCGAGATAAAGTATATCAATCGCCCTACTCTTATCGTACTCACTCAACATGACGTGGAAAAACTCGAGCAAGTTGGTGAGACACGACCTATGCCGTCTAAACCCATGTTGGGAGTCCCCAAGCAGCTTGTAGGAATCCAAATGGTCAACGATCCTATCAGCTATTATCCCTTCTAATAATTTACCTACAACTGAAGTGAGACTAATGGGACGATAGTTCCCTGGACTTTCGTGATCCCCTTTCTTAAAGATAGGGGTCACGTTGGCTTCCCTCCAGTCACCAGGCACCTGGCCCATCTCCAACGATTTGTTGAAGACTGTAGCCAGATGGGGAGCCACCTGGTCGCGCACTTCTCGCAACACTCTGGGGGGAAACTGGTCTGGCCCAGGAGCCTTAAACGCGCTCAGTTTGTCTATTCTATCAGCAACGACTGTCGCAGTACATCTAACACTATCCAGGCCAGCACCTTCGTGCCTCACGCCTGGCTCGGGGATGACGCGGGTATCCTCCCTGGTGAACACTCCTGCAAAGTACTCATTAAGCACATTAGCGATGTCCACGTCGGAGGTCCGCAGAACGCCGCTTCCATCCTTTAACGGACCTATCATGCTTCTAATGGGCTTTCTACTATTAACATAACTGAAGAATTCCATAGGGTTCCCCTTGCAGAGGCTTGCCACCCGTAGTTCTTCGTTACGTTTCGCTAGCCTAACCTTCGCCTTCACTTCCCTACACAGGCGGACATACGCTTCAGTGTTCTCGTGGGAACGATTGGCCTTCGCCCTCCTCTACGCTACTTTCCTATTTCGGATAGCCGAAGCGATGTCACGATTGAACCACTTAGGCTGCGTTGAAGCAGGGGTGACCGGTTTTGAGGGTATGGCAGCAGACTGCAGCACCATAAACTCGTCCCGGAATGCACTCCACACTCCCTCAGCATCGCCGCCAACCTCTAACCCCATCTCTCCTACGCTATCCCTGAGGCTAGCAAAGTTCGCCCGCCGGAGATCGAGCTTACTGCCTCTCGAGTTACTACGCTTCAACCGAGGGACGCACACACGGAACCTAATAAGACCGTGATCACTCCCACCCAATGATTCGTCAAAGGTGAGGCCAGTGACGAGGTTGTCTTCGGTCGTGAATACTAAGTCTAGAACGCTTTCGCCTCGTGTAGGCTCGTTGACCCACTGAGTGAGGAAGTTCTCATCAGCAAAGTCAACTAGCCTCCTCCCTTCAGCATCGGCAGTCCTGTTTTCCCACTTTATGCCGCGACAGTTGAAGTCTCCTAAAACTACACACACCCTATCCCCTAGCAGGCTACTGAGTTCAGTGTACAGGGCTGTATCCTCCTCGAGGAGGAGATGCGGAGGTCTGTACACCAAGATTAACCTATAGTTCGTCCCTCCCACGTTCAGATCGACGCCAAGCAGCTCCCGTTCCGACCGGAACTGGCAGTCAACCGGACTCAACGTGTCCCTGACGTATATTAGTACCCCACCCCCCTCCCCACGGGTGCGGTCTTTGCGAAACATTCTATACCCGGGAATTTCGCACTCCCCAACATAGTCCCTACGATCAGTATGAATCCAGGACTCGGTGATAGCAACGATATCCTGGTATTCTGATGCTAAGAGCGCCCGTAGCTCGCCAAACTTGTTCCTGATCGACCTAGCATTAAAAAGCACTGCACGGAGGGAGCCTCCCCTGTTCTGACCGCCCCCTAGCACGACCCGTTTCCCGAACAGCCAGGGCTGTCGGGAGTTGAAGAGCCCCTCACTAACGAGGGGACAAACTCCGCAGGAGCCTGAGTCCCCTCCAACGTGGAAGGAGGGTGACTATTGAAAAATTTATTGTTTAGATTGAGAGATATTATTTTTATTTAGGTGTAGTATTAAGGTTAAGTTTACTTTAAATAGACTCGGTAATTATAGAAATAATAATGGCCTATTTAGACACTGTCAACACAGCTACAGACTTTTTCACTGTAGGTTGCAGTGGTTTTTAGGTTAAATTTGGTCAGCAGCCAGATTACTAACTATGGTGAAGCTAAATTCATCAAAATTAATTTAGACTTACCAAAAATGAAGTTGCCAGTTGAACGTTACCCTTTCAGTTTCTAACTGATTCATAAGTTTCATTTAGTTTCCAGTTTTTTTTAAATTTTCGTTGTTAAGTTTTAGGTTATTGTTTAACACACTGCTAGGTTATTTATTTGTAGGGGCTATTTCCCAGACCTAGGTTTTGCAGGTTAAGTTAGGCTAGGGCTGGATTGCCCTTAAGTTTTTGGTTTTAAAGGTTTAAGGTTTAGAAGGTTTTATTTAAGTTAAGTTAGGGCTATATTGCCTTTAGGTTTTAATAGGGGCTATAACAGCCATTTAATTATTGAGTTAGGGCCGTTGTAGCCCGGTTCGAGTTTCGTCTAGGTACCTAGTTTTTCTCTTACCTTAGTTATTTTCTTTAACTTACTTGCACCTAGTTCTGATCGGCCTCTATTTAGTTAAACATGGGTTTTGATTAATTGCAGTGGTTATTAATTAAGGATACGATTTAATTAAAGGTTGTTAGGTTTGAAGGTTGACTCAGTTTCCCGGTTTGGGTAACCACGAGCATTTTAAATTTTTTTGAGAAAAAAGGGCCCGCTTCATGCGGTCAAAAATTTTCAAGACTGGCCAAAGCTCCGTTTGTCTTTATCCCAGAAACTTTTTTTTTTCCTTCTTTTTGTTAATTAGGGAAACCCAACTTCACTAGTTGGTTAGAAACAAGGGTTTTTATTTTTATTTATTTGGTTTATATTTTATTTGGAAATATATGCGGTTATTTCTAACCACTTTTTTCAACATTCCCCCCAAGGGGAAAAATTTACCCAGAATTGTATTCTTGGGAAATTTTATTTATTTATTTTGATGAATGAAAATGACATGCTCTACAGAAAAGTTCCTTTTAGGTGAAATATGAAAATGAAAGCGTCTTTTCTGTAGAACGTTAGTCCTAAGTTATTGCTAAATTGTGCAATCTGGTGTTGAAGGTGGCTTGATTGTCTGAAATCAAAACCTTTGGAAGGGAGTAGTTTAAGGACATATGGTAAAGTTCTCTTAAAAAGGTTTTTTTAGGTTAAGTAGGGTAGGTAGGTTGGTTTGGTAGGGTAGGTAGGTTGGTTTGGTAGGGTAGGTTAGGTTGGTTTGGTAGGTTAGGTAGGGTAGGGAGGTTTGGTAGGGTAGGTAAGGTTGGTTTGGTAGGTTAGGTTAGGTAGGGTAGGTTAGGTTAGGTTAGGTAGGGTGGTTTGGTAGGGTAGGTTGGTTAGGTTAGGTAGGGTAGGGTAGGTTAGGTAGGGTAGGTTAGGTTAGGTAGGGTAGGGAGGTTTGGTAGGGTAGGTTGGTTTGGTAGGTTAGGTTAGGTAGGGTAGGGTAGGTTAGGTAGGGTAGGGTAGGTAGGGTAGGTTAGGTTGGTTTGGTAGGGAGGTTTGGTAGGGTAGGTAGGGTAGGGTAGGTTAGGTTAGGTAGGGTAGGGAGGTTTGGTAGGGTAGGTTGGTTTGGTAGGTTAGGTTAGGTAGGGTAGGGTAGGTTAGGTAGGGTAGGGTAGGTAGGGTAGGTTAGGTTGGTTTGGTAGGGAGGTTTGGTAGGGTAGGTAGGGTAGGGTAGGTTGGTTTGGTAGGGAGGTTTGGTAGGGTAGGTTGGTTTGTGTTGTTGGTTCAGCCAGGTTAGGCTAGGTTTGCTTAGGTTGTTTTAGGTTCAGCCAGGTTAGGCTAGGTTTGTTTTTTAGGTTCAGCCAGGTTAGGCTAGGTTTGTTTTTTAGGTTCAGCCAGGTTAGGCTAGGTTTGTTTTTTAGGTTCAGCCAGGTTAGGCTAGGTTTGTTTTTTAGGTTCAGCCAGGTTAGGCTAGGTTTGTTTTTTAGGTTCAGCCAGGTTAGGCTAGGTTTGTTTTTTAGGTTCAGCCAGGTTAGGCTAGGTTTGTTTTTTAGGTTCAGCCAGGTTAGGCTAGGTTTGTTTTTTAGGTTCAGCCAGGTTAGGCTAGGTTTGTTTTTTAGGTTCAGCCAGGTTAGGCTAGGTTTGTTTTTTAGGTTCAGCCAGGTTAGGCTAGGTTTGTTTTTTAGGTTCAGCCAGGTTAGGCTAGGTTTGTTTTTTAGGTTCAGCCAGGTTAGGCTAGGTTTGTTTTTTAGGTTCAGCCAGGTTAGGCTAGGTTTGTTTTTTAGGTTCAGCCAGGTTAGGCTAGGTTTGTTTTTTAGGTTCAGCCAGGTTAGGCTAGGTTTGTTTTTTAGGTTCAGCCAGGTTAGGCTAGGTTTGTTTTTTAGGTTTAGCCAGGTTAGGCTAGGTTTGTTTTTTAGGTTCAGCCAGGTTAGGCTAGGTTTGTTTTTTAGGTTCAGCCAGGTTAGGCTAGGTTTGTTTTTTTAGGTTTAGCCAGGTTAGGCTAGGTTTGTTTAGGTTCAGCCAGGTTAGGCTAGGTTTGTTTAGGTTGTGTAAAAAATTTAATTCACTGGATTTAAAACTATTGTATCAGAATTAAAACAAAAAAGGGTAACTAACTTCTTGACTGCCCACCCGGGGGCGCCATATTGAAAAATTTATTGTTTAGATTGAGAGATATTATTTTTATTTAGGTGTAGTATTAAGGTTAAGTTTACTTTAAATAGACTCGGTAATTATAGAAATAATAATGGCCTATTTAGACACTGTCAACACCAGTGGCGGCTCGTCGGTAGGCACTGCGGAACTGCAGTACCCCTAAATTTTTTATTTACAATTGAAATAATCAAGAACAATATAAGGATGAGCTCACTGAATAATTTTTTCAATAACTTTTGAAACTTTTATTCATTGCTCAATGCTCATCCTTTTATTTCAGTAATTATTTCAACCCATTCTTAGAGACAGCACCGCTAGAATTTTTAGTCACGAGCCGCCACTGGTCAACACAGCTACAGACTTTTTCACTGTAGGTTGCAGTGGTTTTTAGGTTAAATTTGGTCAGCAGCCAGATTACTAACTATGGTGAAGCTAAATTCATCAAAATTAATTTAGACTTACCAAAAATGAAGTTGCCAGTTGAACGTTACCCTTTCAGTTTCTAACTGATTCATAAGTTTCATTTAGTTTCCAGTTTTTTTTAAATTTTCGTTGTTAAGTTTTAGGTTATTGTTTAACACACTGCTAGGTTATTTATTTGTAGGGGCTATTTCCCAGACCTAGGTTTTGCAGGTTAAGTTAGGCTAGGGCTGGATTGCCCTTAAGTTTTTGGTTTTAAAGGTTTAAGGTTTAGAAGGTTTTATTTAAGTTAAGTTAGGGCTATATTTCCTTTAGGTTTTAATAGGGGCTATAACAGCCATTTAATTATTGAGTTAGGGCCGTTGTAGCCCGGTTCGAGTTTCGTCTAGGTACCTAGTTTTTCTCTTACCTTAGTTATTTTCTTTAACTTACTTGCACCTAGTTCTGATCGGCCTCTATTTAGTTAAACATGGGGTTTGATTAATTGCAGTGGTTATTAATTAAGGATACGATTTAATTAAAGGTTGTTAGGTTTGAAGGTTGGCTCAGTTTCCCGGTTTGGGTAACCACGAGCATTTTAAATTTTTTTGAGAAAAAAGGGCCCGCTTCATGCGGTCAAAAATTTTCAAGACTGGCCAAAGCTCCGTTTGTCTTTATCCCAGAAACTTTTTTTTTTCCTTCTTTTTGTTAATTAGGGAAACCCAACTTCACTAGTTGGTCAGAAACAAGGGTTTTTATTTTTATTTATTTGGTTTATATTTTATTTGGAAATATATGCGGTTATTTCTAACCACTTTTTTCAACATTGACTAGCTGCTGGGGGAGGGTGACTAACTGCTGGGGGAGGGTGACTAACTGCTGGGGGAGGGTGACTAACTGCTGGGGGAGTAGGTTTAACTGTTTGGGGAGTAGGTTTAACTGTTTGGGAAGCAGGATCAATTACTGGTTTGGGGGGTCCTAGTTTAAAAAGATTATACAAATTAATGTTCAGTAAATCACCATACTTCTTTTTCCCCTTCTGGTTAAAATGTATCCCGTCCGAACCAAAGTATTCCCCATTTCCGTAGAATGTAGGCCAAAAATCGACAAACTTTAGGCCTTTTTCCTCACAAATGCGTTTAACTCTTTTATTTATGCTAATGGCTTTACTTAGAGTATAATCACTAGCACGCATTCGAGGGAGAATTCCTACGACCATACCCATGTCTGTCCTATCCCTAACCTTGTCAGTTAGGTTCTTAAATTCTTTTATAATGGGCTCTGAGAGAGAGAGAGTTACAAGGAGTTACAAGGAAAAGAAGTACCTCAAAAGGCCTTGCGGCCCATACCAAGGAGGTACCAATGGCAACGGGTGCCAGGGAAAATTTTGGAAAAGTTTATTTTTCTTTCAACTATCCTAGCAGTAGTAGAAAACTGGATAGAAAAGTAGAAGGCTCTCTCCCAACCCTCCGCGCCAGAGGCAGGTACGGAAAAAGGTTGAAGAAAATACCTTGACCCTGGAAAAGTAGCCAAGGAAATTTTACAGGAAAGTGGAGAATATATAAATAGCTCTATATTTAGCTTGCTCACAGAGACACCGTGCAAGCGATCTCCTGCAGAGTTTTCATATGTTTTAGTCTTAAACTATGAGAGTATTCAGTACTTTGTCTAGCCTATTTTCAAACACATTTACACTTTTGACTGGAAACAACCTCTGAGGGAAGTTGGTTCCAGATATTAACTATTTTATAGGAAAAGAAATTTCCGCAGACTGAGGTCCTAAATGTCTTTACACACTCAAATAGTGTGCAAGATTTCGTCTACCCTTTTCTTGAACTGATCCACAGAAGAACTGTTCACAACTTCTGAAGGTAACCTGTTCCACGTGTCACAGATCTTATACGTAAAGTAGTTCCCACACACACTAGTCCTAAACCGTTTCAAATCCAACTTCCAACCATTGTTGCGAGTTGAGTTATCATTTAAACTAAACATGCTTCTAAAATCGACATTGTTCAACCCGCGTAGGAACTTGAAAACCTCGATCAGTTGACCGCGCAGCCTCCGAGTTTCCAGCGAAAACAAATTCAGGGCGCGTAAGCGTCGATTGTAGCCCATATGCCTAACGGAAGGGATTAACTTTGTGGCCCTCGCCTGCACTCGCTCCAGCCTCTCAATATCTTTCCTGAGGGTGGGCGACCAAAACTGCACAGCATACTCCAGGTGCGACCGAACCAGAGAATTGTATAGAGAGAGCACAATCTGCTTGTTCCGAAATCGAAATTGCCTCCTGATATAACCCAACAACTTCTGGGCTCTCTTTTCCACCTCTACGCACTGTTTCGTAAACTTAAGGTCGCTGCTAATTAGCACACCCAAGTCCTTTTCCAAATCAGTGGCCTCGATATTACTCCCCGACATCGAGTAGTCCGACTTGGGATTGGCGTAGCCAATGAGCATCACCTTGCATTTACCCAAGTTAAACGGCATTTGCCATTTTTCGGACCACTCTCCTATCCTACCTAGGTCCGCACGCAGTTGCTCGTTCGCCTCTGGCGTCCCAACATTGGCCCCAAGTTTCGTGTCATTAGCGAATTTGGCGATCCTACTGACGATGCCAGCGTCGATATCACTTATGTAAATGCTAAACAACAGTAGCCCCAAAACGGAACCCTGAGGAACCCCGCTAGTGACCGAGGCCCAACCCGAACTAGCCCCTATAATTACAACCCTCTGCCGCCTATTCTTCAGCCAGTTTTCAATCCACCTACCTACTTCCCCACCGATACCCAGCGCGCGCACTTTGGCCATTAGCCGGCGGTGAGGTACCTTATCAAAGGCTTTCTCAAAGTCGAGATAAAGTATATCAATCATCCTACTCTTATCGTACTCACTCCACATGAGGTGGAAAAACTCGAGCAAGTAGGTGAGACACGACCTATGCCGTCTAAACCCATGTTGGGAGTCCCCAAGCAGCTTGTCGGAATCCAAATGGTTAACGATCCTATCCGCTATTATCCCCTCTAATATTTTACCTACAACCGAAGTGAGACTAATGGGACGATAGTTCCCTGGACTTTCGTGATCCCCTTTCTTAAAGATAGGGGTCACATTGGCTTCCCTCCAGTCACCAGGCCCGTCTCCAACGATTTGTTGAAGACTGTAGCCAGGTGAGGAGCCACCTGGTCGCGCACTTCCCGCAAGACTCTGGGGAGAAACTCGTCTGGCCAGAAGCCTTAAACGCGCTGTTTGTCTATTCTATCGGCAATGACTGTCGCGGTACACCGAACACTATCCAGGCCAGCACCTTCGTGCTTGATGCCTGGGGCTCGGGGATGACGCAGGTGTCCTCCCTGGTGAACACTCCCGCAAAGTACTCATTCAGCACATTGCAGAGGCTTGCCACCTGGAGTTCTTCGTTACGTTTTGCTAGCCTAACCTTCGCCTTCACTTCCCTGCACAAGCGGACATACGCCTCAGTGTTCTCATGGTAACGATTGGCCTTCGCCCTCTGCTAGAAAATCTAGAAGAGGAAGAGCCATTGTTGTCCCAAGGCGATATGATGACTAAGCCGATTGATGCAGCATTGCTGGTATATATTAAGTTAAGGTGATAGCGTCGGGTAGACACCCCAGTTAGGTTACTTAGGTTCTAGCAAACAATCAAAAGCACTTACCGGTGCGTTGAATTAGATATTCCTTTGAAAGCCTACCATTAGATTTCTGTGTCCCACAAACGGCCTACCTAACTCTCTCTTACATTACCACTTAGAAGCTATAGACATTACCCTAACTATACTTAAGTACGGACAACTTTCTACCCCATTTGTCACCTTAGAAACACCACCTAATTAAACTCAGCACCAACGATTAGGTCAGATAGGGAAAACCATGTCTAGGCCAGTCCAAAACAGTACGAACAGCCGCGTTGGTTCGTTTATGCCTTGCTCTTGCCATTCAGCTTAGATTTAGTGATATTTACCCTTTAGTGACTTTTAGACTATATACATATATATACACACACGTCACCTCACTCCTCCCCTACAAGTTTAGTCTGTCAGGGGGATGAGGGACCCTAGACGACCTGCGGAGCGGGGTTGATGTAGTAGGATTAGGTGCAACCTGTATAGGCGGGCGAGTTGAACCATTTTCCGGAGGATCAGTTCTCTCTTCCGGAAGACTCTGGTCCTTCTGCACTTCACGTTCCCATATCTGGTCCTGATGGCGTTTAATAGAACGACCATCTTCTAGTTGGCACTTGAAGGAAACATGGCCCGTTCTCTCCTGCACAGTTGCAGGAACCCATTTTGGTCCAGTCCCATAGTTGCGAATCATAACTGGATCATTTGGTTGCGCCTCTATAACTCTCCCTCTTTTAGTGTCATGGTACAGCTTCTGTTTTTCCTGATGGCGTAAAACTCGTTGTTGTAACGTTTCATTTGGACGAAACAAATCGAAAACTGAACGAATTCCCCGGCCAATCATAAGTTTAGAGGGAGACACCCCCGTCGTGGTGTGAGGTGTTATTCGATATTTAAACAAAAATTTATCCACCACCACTCGCATTTCCTCCCCACGAGAATGACGCAAGGCCGACTTGAAAGTACGGACCATGTTTTCCGCGAGACCGTTAGTAGACGGGTGGAAAACACTAGACCGGACATGTCTAATGCCATTTAGGTGGACGAAGGAATGAAATTCCTCACTGGTAAAACAAGTACCATTGTCGGAAACCAGGACTACATGTAAACCCCATCGAGCGAAAACCGAACGGAGTAAGCGAATAGTAACACCCGAAGTCGTGGAAGTGTAAAGAATTTCCACCCACTTAGAGTAGGCGTCCACAATGACTTAGGAAATAAGTATTATTTATAGGACCTGCATAGTCAACATGGATCCTATGCCACGGTATAGTAGGCCATTCCCAAGGATGAAGTGGACTTTTCCTTGGGAGATCTCCGTTCTCTAGGCAGCTTTGACAGGAACGAACCAATGATTCGAGTTCTCCATCTAAACCAGGCCACCAGAAATAAGCTCTCGCCAGCTCTTTCATTTTTGTTGCGCCCGTGTGTTCAGCGTGAAGTTCCTTCACTAAATTCGACCTCCCTTTATTTGGAATAATCACTCTGTGGCCCCATAAGAGACAGCCATTTTGAATGGAGAGGCCAGACTGACGTTGATAAAAAGGCTGTAATTCACTCTCAACCTTAGTAGGCCAACCAACTGAGCAGAAATGGATGACCCCAGACAGAATAGGGCCTGATTTTGTCCACTGCTCTATTTGTACCGCAGATACTGGAGTGGATTCCAAAAACTCGACCAAGTGAACCCATTCTGTAGGTATAGGTACACAATCATTTGGATTTTCTAAGGGCAACCTACTTAGCGCATCAGCCGTACCTAGAAGTTTACGTGACCGATGTACTAAGTCAAATTTATAGGCTTGTAGAATCAGTGCCCATCGTTGAATCCTACCTGAGGCAATAACTGGAATATTTTTATTAGGTGAAAATAAACCTAAAAGAGGCTTATGGTCAGTAATTAGTTTAAATTCATGACCCCATAGATAGAAATGAAATTTTTTTACTGCGAATACTAAGGCTAATGCTTCACGTTCCACTTGTGCATATCGTCTTTCAGTCTCAGTTAGTGTTCTAGAAGCAAAACAGATAGGCCTATCTACACCATCAATGTGGTGAGATAACACTGCCCCAATTCCATAAGAACTGCTGTCTGCTGAAACTACGAGAGGAAGTTTAGGATCATAATGCACTAGGAGAGTGGACTTTAGTAGTAAGTCCTTGGAAGCCTCAAATGCTTCCTTTTGAGTTTTCTCCCATCTCCACTGTTCCCCAGATCGTTATAGCTTATTTAGGAGTTCAAGGAAAGTCGATGCATTAGGCAAAAATTTCCTATAAGAGTTTAGGAGACCTAAATAAGCTTGTAACTGTGTGATGTTTTGTGGAGGTGGTGCCTTTTCTATTGCTTCCAGTTTATCCACCGTTGGATGAATGCCTGAGGCATCTATGCGGAACCCTAAATATGAAACCTCGTTAGTGACCCATGAACACTTTTCTCTCTTTAGCTTAAGTCCGGCATACCGGAGTCTTTTTAGAACCGTGGTTAATCTAGTTAGGTGTTCTTTTTTAGACGAACCTGAAATGAGGACATCATCTAGAAAGCAAAGTACCCCTGGAATGTGACCTAGAACTTGGTCCATTGTCCTCTGAAAAATACCCGGAGCCGATGCTATTCCATAGCATAGCCTATTGTACTTATATAGGCCTCGGTGCGTATTTATGAGAGTTAATTCTTTAGAGTTTTCATCTAAACTTAGTTGAGCATAGGCTTGGGACATATCGAATTTTGTGAAATATTTACCCCCAGCAAGAGAACTAAATAACTCATCAGGCTTGGGTATAGGATAGCAATCTAGAAGGACGGCTCTATTTGCTGTTAAACGGTAATCCCCACATAACCGCACGGACTTGTCCGGTTTTAGTACAGGAACTACTGGGGCAGCCCGCTTAGCGTGTGTGACTGGTTCAATAATTTTATCTTTTAGCAGCCTGTCAATTTCTAAATCTACCTTCTCCCGCAGTGCATGCGTAATTGAACGAACCTTACAAAATTTCGGAGTTACATTAGGATCTACTTCTATGCAGACCTGATGGCCTTATGTTGCCTACTTCAGGCCCCAAAACAGAAGAAAACTCCCTTAACAATGAATCTATGTCAGATGGATATGAGAGTGTATGCACATCTGCCTGACCCCGTGACATTTTGTCAATCGGCATTTTCAAAACATCAATCCAATCACGGCCTAGTAGAGTAGGCCATTGCTCATCCACCACTAAAAGGGTTAAGGGATGAGACAAAGTTTTCTGGTTGAGTGTAACTGTGACGTATGCTTCTCCACAAATAGGTATTTGTATGTCCCCATACTTCTTCAAAATCGTTTTAGATGCATGTAGTTTTAGGTGTGTTTTTGAAAATCTTATCAAAAACTGCCTTGGACATGACCGTCCGGGCAGCACCCGTATCCAATTCTAGAGGAACTGTAATTCCATTTAGGCCTACCTCTACAATATATGGGCCTGTATTTTTCCCACTTCGCTGCTCATAAAATAGGTACTCCACTCCAATGTTCGAAGTATTTCCCTTTTGAGGATTTACACTAGAAATGTTAAAATTAGAATTTTCACCCTTCGTTTTCTTTGAAAAACAGACTTTAGCTATGTGGCCTATTTTACTACAGTTTCGGCAAACTGCTTCTTTAAAAGGGCAATCCTTCTTCCAATGGTGTTTTCCACACCCTGTACATGGCTTGGAAGGCTTAGTAGAATTAGTAGGCTTAGTCGTATTCGCCTCATACCTTTTATTTGCCTGTCTAGTAGGCTCATTAGGTCTGCCAGGCCTAGAAGATTTAAAGCTATTTACGTGTTGGGCTTTACTACTGTGATTTCCAAAAGCTCTAACATCTTTAGCAGCTGCTTCTCTAGCCGTAGCTATTTCTACAGCCTGACTAAAAGTTAGGTCCTGTATGGCTAATAGGGCTCTCTGGGTAGACTCCTCTTTGAGACCCATCACAAACCTATCTCTTAGCATTTCATCTAATTTGTCCCCAAATTTACACGTACGGCTATGGCTTTTTATCCCTGCAACAAACTCTGCAATGCTTTCATTTCCCGTCTGATGCCTTGAATAAAATTTGAAACGTTCATAGATGAGAACTACTCGGGGTTTGTAGTGATAGGTTAGGGCCTGTACCAATTCATTATAGGTGCAGGTTTCCGGTGCTTTAGGAGAAACTAGGTCCATAACTAAACCAAACGTTTTAGGGCCTATTATAGTTAAAAAGGTAGGTACTTTCTTAGCATCAGGAATGGAATTTGCCTCGAAAAACAACCTCACCCTAGTGGCAAAACCGAATTAAGCCAAATCACGTGAAGTAGGTTAGATTAGGTTTAAATTTGATCTAGTTACTCCCCAGTTAGGGCTGAATAGTGAATTGTATTAGAGTTACGGCTGAGTAGGAATTAGTTTTAGAGTTAGGGCTGAGTAGGAATTAGTTTTAGAGTTAGGGCTGAGTAGGAATTAGTTTTAGAGTTAGGGCTGAGTAGGAATTAGTTTTAGAGTTAGGGCGGCGGGACCTACGCTATAGTACGGTAGCTTACCCACACAAACAAACCAAATCGGACGACCCACTAGGCTACATCCAATTTTCCAAACCACCACTTGAACCCAATAAGCCAAATTAAACCAATGAGCCAAATTCAATGAGCTTAATCGAATCCCATGAGCTTAATCGAATCCCATGAGCTTAATTGAATCCCATGAGCTTAATTGAATCCCATGAGCTTAATTGAATCCCATCCTCGTCGCCAAATGTGATAGCGTGGGGTAGACACCGCAGTTAGGTTACTTAGGTTCTAGCAAACAATCAAAAGCACTTACCGGTGCGTTGAATTAGATATTCCTTTGAAAGCCTACCATTAGATTTCTGTGTCCCACAAACGGCCTACCTAACTCTCTTACATTACCACTTAGAAGCTATAGACATTACCCCTAACTATACTTAAGTACGGACAACTTTCTACCCCATTTGTCACCTTAGAACCACCACCTAATTACATTCAGCACCAACGATTAGGTCAGATAGGAAAAACCATGTCTAGGCCAGCCCAAAACAATACGAACAGCCGCGTTGGTTCGTTTATGCCTTGCTCTTGCCATTCAGCTTAGATTTAGTGATATTTCCCCTTTAGTGACTTTTAGACTATATACATATATATACACACACGTCACCTCATATATATATATCCATCTCATAATTGTAAGGTTAGTGAAAAATTCACTTAATTTAGAGCTAGCATTTTTGGGCTCTTGTGGCACCACTGTTTTTGCACTCTTGTGGCATCATTTTTTTGGAGGCACTGGCGCGTCCTTTCTACTCGTTTGTTGAATGCGACACTTACAGGGCGTGGTCTGAAAGAGAGCTCTCTTGCAATTCAGTTTGGTTGTTTAGATACAAGATTGTTGCATCGTGAAATGGTGCAGGTTGTGTTGTTGCAAGGTTTAGAAAGAAGACCATAAATAGTGCCCCCTTTTGTTTTTATCTTAATTTTATGCAACCGAGGCCTAAGGTAGGTCCACATTGAGTCAGCAACCCTGAGGTAGGACCTAATAGGACCTCCAAGTCCGTAAGTTTTAGTCTAGCTTAACTTGGGCTGTGTGGCCCTTCAGCGCTCAGCTGGGATTCTGAACCCAATAAAATAAAAAAATACCCTCCTATAAGCAGCTTCCCTATTTCGGATAGCCGAAGGGATGTCACGACTGAACCACTTAGGCTGCGTTGAAGCAGGGGTGACCGGTTTTGAGGGTATGGCAGCAGACTTCAGCACCATAAACTGGTCCCGGAATGCACTCCACACTTCCTCAACATCGCCACCGACCTCTAACCCCATCTCACCTACGCTATCCCGGAGGCCAACAAAGTCCGCCCGCCGTAGATCGAGCTTACTGCCTCTCGAGTTACTACGCTTCACCCGAGGGATGCAGTCACAGAACCTAATCAGACCGTGATCACTCCCGCCCAACGATTCGTCAACGGTGAGGCCAGTGACGAGGTTGTCTTCGGTCGTGAATATTAAGTCTAGAACGCTTTCGCCTCGTGTAGCCCCACTGAGTCAGGAAGTTCTCATTCAGCATAGTCAACTAGCCTCCTCCCTTTGGCATCAGCAGTCTCCTAAACTACATACACCCTGTCCCCTAGCAGGCTATGGAGTTCGGTGTACAGGGCTGTATCCAGAGCTGGGCAATAAATACATTGAATGTATTTAAATACTAAATACTAAATACATGGGAGAAATGTATTTAAATACTAAATACTAAATACATTTTACGAATGTATTTAGATACTAAATACAAAATACATCAATTGTATTTAAATACATTTGTAAATACATTTTAAATACATACAAATTTTAACATATGCATTCACTAATTCATGAGTAACAACAATATAAAATGTTTGATAAAGGATGAGTGTACAGATTCGTTGTAGCATTGCTTGCAGCAGAGACTTCGTGTTTACGCAGCAAGCAGGTGCACTTTACCTTATTACCGTCTTTAGATTTAATTTTAAAGTATTTTCCATGAAACAGAGGGTGCACTAAATTGTTATCTGCAGATATATCACTGTTTGATTCACCGGATTTGCTTGTTGAAGCCATGACACGCACACGATAAAGAAATCAACCGCTTTCGACTAAGAGTGGCACACAACTGATTGAACTGACACGTTGAAACATGAACCATGCTGTACTACACTGTCGACGCGTCGTACTGTGCTAGTACAGAACGTGTATTAAACCAGTAAAAGTATTTACATTTTTATATTTTGAGTATTTAAATACTCATTAAAGTATTTAAATACTGTATTTAAATACATGAAAAACAATGTATTTATAAATACAGTTATAAATACACAAATGTATTTAAATACGTATTTAAATACAAATGTATTTAAATACTGCCCAGCTCTGGCTGTATCCTCCTCGAGGAGATGCAGAGGTCTGTACACCAAGATTAACCTGTAGTTCGTCCCTCCCACGTTCAGATCGACGCCAAGCAGCGCCCGTTCCGATCGGAACTGGCAGTCAACCGGACTCAACGTGTCCGTCACGTATATTAGTACCCCTCCCCCCTCCCCACGGGTGCGGTCTTTGTGAAACATTCTATACCCGGGAATCTCGAACTCTCCAACCTAGTTCCTACCATCAGTATGAATCCAGGACTCGGTGATAGCAACGATATCTTGGTATTCTGATGCTAAGAGCGTCCATAGCTCGCAAAACTTATTCCTATTCGACCTAGCATTAAAAAGCACTGCACGGAGGGAGCCTTCCCTATTCTGACAGCCCCCTAGCACGACCCGTTTCCTGAACAGCCAGGGCTGTCGGGAGTTGAAGAGTCCCTCACCAACGAGGGGGCAACTTCCGCAGGAGCCTGAGCCCCCTCCAAGGGGAAGGAGGCTCACTTCAGTTGAAGGTACGTCCGCCACCGGTTCATCATCATCATCTCCCCAGTGGTGGCCCGTCATCAATCCCCAGGCTTGACCTCACCATACGGTATAGGTGCCGGTACATAAAAACGGAGGGGGAGGCGGTGAATTCTTCCCGCGCAAGCCGTATCCGCAAGTGACTTTCATCCCATCCAGAAGACCACCTCTCACTACTGCCGCACCGACAAAAGGTCTCCCCGGGGCCGGACAGTTCCAAACGTGTCGCAGCTACCAACTGACAAACACTCGCGACCCAGGCGTCACGAATTTCCGCCAAGAACGACAGCGAGATGCATCTCCTTACTAAGTCTTACTAGTCACTCACAAGCATGACTCCAGATTCCTGGGATCTTGGGAGCATTGCTCCAGTAAATTTGACCATGAGAAAAAGTAAATTTGGGTTTGGGTTTTGTTCATCCGCTAGACGTTATGCAATTTTTTTGCGTATACGTTCTTGTACAAAACAATTTTTTTAAATTACAAATTTAGTTATTTTAAGTTTAGTTGGTAATTCCATATTTAACAATTATTTTTATTTTTTGTTAAGCTTCAATGTTTTGATAATTAAAATTTTATTAAAACGTATATTTTTTTAATATAAAATTATCAGGATTGAACTATGTTCCATTGATCTCGGCCAGGTTTGATAAATTGGCCAGATAATTACTTGTGCGGTTTTAAGTAATCCACCATGACTCTAGAATTGAAAAGTTTAGTTAAGTTTAAACTTACTTTTACTTACTTTAACTTACCTACTTTTACTTACTCTTCCTTACTTTTACTAAGTTTAAAGCACTTACTTTTACTTACTTTCATTGTACTATATTTACTTACTTTTACTCACTTTTACCATACTATATTTACTAACTTTTACTTATTTTGTATTTTTTCAGGTAGTCAACAATCAATAATGGATCCTAATATTGATGAAGTTGGAGAGAAAAGTGAGGGTGTTAAAAGGGGTTACTTTTGTGGTCAATGCAAGAACAAATATTCAAAGAAGCAAAACTGGGAGGAACATTTTAATTCCAAAAAAAATATTTGTTACAATACAAGAGGTCCCAGAGTTTGGGCCCACAGCTTAGATATTGCAGTAAAGAAATACCAGGATGAAGTGCAGCAAAGAGATACGGCAAAGCAGTCATTTAGTTTGTTCACAAAATGTGCTAGTGCTAGACCTCAGAAAAATGAACCAACTTCATCAACTGCTAATCTAGAAAATGAAACTTTTTCACTAGATGTTTCACAGACTGAAGAAAGTGCTTCTCCTCCACCTAAGAAACAAAAGGTAAGTGAGGAATCTGCGCATCAGACTAACAAAACTGCTTTAGAGGAATTTGAAAATTCCCAAATCCAGAAGACATTGAATGCAATTTTACGCCTAACAAAAGAAACTCACCAAGCTGTTGTGGTTAATAAAGAGAAGAGTCAAAATATGCCTTCAAGTTCAAGTGTTGCATCCAAATCTAATAAAGCAAAAAGCAACAAATTTGACATTTCCATAGCCCATTTAAGCAAGTGTAAATCAATACAAGAAATCCTGAACAATGATTTGATCAAATCTACATTCAAATTGGTGGAAAAGAAGGATCTAGGGCATGCTGATGATTCATTTTCAGTACCAAGTGATATAATGGAAAACATTGCAAATAGTGACACTAATATGCCTGATGTAGATATAGCTGTTGAGGATGAAGATGATGATAATCAAGAAGATATTGATGATGCTTCTGATGATAAAATGTTTACATTATATTGCATAGCTTGCACAGACCCCAAAGCATGTGCTTCAGACAAACATTCTAACATAAAAGGTTACTTCAATGTTAAAGATTTAACCTATGTATGCAAACAAGGAGAAAATCAAGAGAAATGGTTTAGAAGTCTGAAAACCCACCTGAAGAGACATTTAATTAAACTTCATCATCATCATCAGAGCTGCTGTTTATGAAGTGATGAAAACATCTTCTCGGAACACTACTAAACGCATGGAAGACTTATGTGGCAACATCTTATACTACATAATGAAAACAAACACTGCATGGGCTCTATATCCAGTACTTCTAGCTGTATTACATAGGTCAGGTTGTGAGGTTGGAAATTTGAATCATAGCACACATGCGTGCGAGACAATTTGTGAGCTATTAGATAATCAACTTAAAGAACAAACTGTAAAGTGGTTCTTAGAACAAACTTCAGTAACAATAACAGCTGACATTGGAACAATTTTGGGATTAAGCATGCTAGTTGTATTAGTTATGAGTGAAGAAGATAAGACTGTAAAACTTGCTGGGATAAATTTAATACGCAGCAAATCAGGAGTTTATTTGGCCAATGAAATTTTTGATGTGTTGAAGTCTCCTAATCACTTGAAACTATCTGAAGAAGCAATTAAATCCAAGGTATCTGGAATGGTTGGAGATGGGGCTTTTTGTAAGGACAACGAGCCATTTAAAAACGAAATGAAAAAGTTGTTTGGAGAAAATTTCAAATTTCGATGGGACTTAATGCATCTTCGGAACAGAGCCCACGTTGACGCATTGAAGAAAATTTGTAAACTAAGTGAGCTTTTAGACTTTATTCAGAATCACTCTTCAAATCTGAGATCAGGCCTTGACTATACCAATATGGTTCTTCACAATATCATTGGTTTTAAGAGACCAAAACTCAAATCTGATACTCGCATGGTTAATTACGAATTTGATCAATTTGACAGATTTGTGGAAAATTGTGTTTTTTAATCATCCACAAGAGAAAGAAATTAGTGCCAAGTTCTATGTATTGATTTCCTATGTAACAAAGATTATGTTGCAAGTAGCTCAAAAAACCACAGTTAGTGCAGAATTTGTAGAAAATATTTTATAAAGAAGGAGGGAAAACTGTTATGTTAAGAGTGATGGAAACAATTTCCAAATTAGCTAATGGAGGAAATGCAAATGATGTAGTTTCTGAATTTAAGCACGATACCACAGGGCAGCAAAAGGAACTAACAGCTGAGGATTACATCCTAAATGAAGTTTACAAATACATCAAGAAACGTTCTGATTACTACCAGGTTGCTGAAATTGCTAGACCATCCAGAACCAGATCTGAAAGTAGTTTTACAAAAGACTCAGTGATAAATTGGCTGACAGAATATATAGAACAGCTGTGGAAAGGAATAACAGAGAGATTAAAGCATTTTGATAAAGATGGATCAACTGCCTGGAGTGAAGCACCAGCTGAAGGGACATTCTCCATTCTTGGTTACATTGTTGAACACAAAGGATCCATTAAGCCATCTCATTTGACTAAGCTGTGCAGAATTGTGAAGGAGGGTCCAGCTCCAGGCACTAGATCTGCTGTAATGATCACACAGAAAGCCATTGATCAGTGGCCAAGCATACATGGCGGTAAATTCACAACAAATGCCTACATGCAAGGTCTAACATCGTCCACTGTTGCTGCTGCAATGAATAAATAAACTTAAGGCGAGTTATAAACTGTACATTATTGTATTATTATGTTTAGCTAAAACAATTTGTAATTGGTATGTCGTCAATTCAAGAGTTTACTATCATTAACCTATCTAGTGGTGTAAGGGAAAAAAAAGTAAATTCAGAGCTGTGCTCCAGGAAATTTTTTCAAATCTGGAGTCATGCTCACAAGCGGCCAGACTCCTAGAATCCAGTGTTCAAGGGATATCCCACCAGACCCAGCAGCTACGCCCGAGACTTTCCGCTGGCCTGGCAGCCAGCTGGGCAGTAAAACTCTCTCACCTCAGAGCAGTACAGCCAAGCACCATCAATTGGTTACCAAAGAACGGTCGCAGGGGGTTGATCAGGCCATTACGCGCTAGGAATGGGCTTAAAGGGACACTAGCCACACTCCATATATCGCGCCCCTACGCCTGGGACCCCTCCACCCAAGGATCTCACGACCTACGAGCGTTAAATGGTGTTATTTATAGAGGTTCCAAAGGCTCTCTTCTCACGCATGAGGTAGCAGTAGGGTCCTTATAGTAAAAGTGGAGAAAAAGACAACACGAAAATTTTTTTTTTTTTTTTTGCAGCCAGTCAGAGGAGAGCATCCTTAACCTAAGCTAAAAGGACAAAGTAGGGATGGGGTCCTAGGATTGTACAACAGACTTCACCCGCCCTCCCGAAAGAGAAAGAACCTAAAGGAACTGGCAACCAATTTCTCTAGAATCCGACGACTCGGGACCGGAAAGCCGTCACACCCCAAGTATAAAGTTTACAACACCCAGAAGAAATATGCATAACCTTTATACCCCCTACGGAGTGCGCATAAGAGTGTGTGTGTTTCTAGGAGTTACAAGGACAAGAAGTACCTCAAAAGGCCTTGCGGCCCATCCTGAGGAGGTACCAATGGCAACGGGTGCCAGGAAAAAATTCTGTCACCCTCAAATAGGGTGCAAGATTCAGTCCAACCTTTTCTTAAACTAATCCACAGAGGAACTGTTCACAATTTCTGAAGGTAGCCTGTTCCACGTGTCACAGATCTTAGAGGTGAAGTAATTCCCATACACACTAGTGCTAAACCGTTTCAAATCCAATTTCCAACCACTGTTGCGAGTTTAGTTATCATTTAAACTAAACATTCTTCTAAAATCGACATCGTTGAACCCGTGTAAGAGCTTGAAAACATCGATGAATTGACCGCGCAGCCTCCGAGTTTCCAGCGAAAACAAATTCAGGGCGTGTAAGCATCGATTGTAGCCCATATGCCTAACGGAAGGGATTAACTTTGTAGCCCTCGCCTGCACTCGCTCCAGCCTCTCAATATCTTTCCTAAGGGTGGGCGACCAGAACTGCACAGCATACTCCAGGTGCGGCCGAACCAGGGAATTGTAGAGGGAGAACACAATCTCCGGTATTTCTTTACTATTACACCGGTCTCCGGTAGAAAGTTTTAAAAGCTGGTTTTCAATGTGCTGAATTAAAAAATGATACTCATTTCCGTCGCAAATGATTTGTTAAAGAGTTAGGTTAGGTTTGCTTAGGTTGTTTTAGGTTCGGCTAATTTTGAAGGTGAAATTTGTTTTTCCTATGGTTTTTTATGTTTTGTATTAATCTGACTTTCAAAATCTTCAGAAACCACTCGTTTTTGTGATTCTCCCCACCCAAAAACTTCCGGTTCCCACTGGGGGTCCCCCAGGTAAAAAAAAAAGGGTAGAAAGTTTTAAAAGCTTTAAGCTTCAATAACTCTCTAACAAATCATTTGCGACGGAAATGAGTATCATTTTTTAATTCAGCACATTGAAAAACCAGCTTTTAAAACTTTCTACCGGAGACCGGTGTAATAGTAAATATTTACCCAATCTCCTTGTTCAGAAATCGAAACTGCCTCTTCATATAAACCAACAGCTTCTGGGCTTTCTTCTCCACCTCTATGCACTGTTTGGTAAACTTAAGGTCGCTGCTAATTAGCACACTCAAGTCCTTTTCTAAATCAGTGGCCTCGATATTACTTTCCAACATAGAGTAGTTCGACTTGGGATTGGCGTAGCCAATGTGCATCACCTTGCATTTACCCAAATTAAACGGCATTTGTCATTTTTCTGACCCCTCTCCTATCCTACGTAGGTCCGCACGCAGTTGCTCGATCGCTTCGGGCGTCCAAACATTGTCCCCAAGCTTGGTGTCATCAGCGAATTTGGCGATCCTACTGACGATGCCAGCGTAGAGAGAGGGAGGGAGGGAGAGGGGGGTTACATTGCGGCAAAAAGAGGGGTTGAAGACAGTAAGAGACGGAGAATTGATGGGACGAAAAGCCTTTGATTCCACCCGATCAAGTACGGTTGTGGGTTGAGCCACTTCATACATGAGAAGCATACTCCATAGAGGGGTGGACAAAACCCCTGTACAGAGAAACAACTGAGCGGGAGTGAAGAAACTGCGGAGGCAGTACAGCACACCTAACCTCTTAGAAGCTATTTTGGAAAGAGTATATATGATTTTTCCAGGAAAGATCACGAGAAAAGGAAACGCCAAGCATGTTAAGAGAAGAAGGAGGTTTGAGTTGTGTATTGTTGAAGGTAAGGGGATAGTCATGTGGAAGATTGTGACAAATGGATGAATGGAGGAAGGGAGTTTTTGAAGCATTGAAAGCCACAAGGTTTTCCCTGCCCCAATCAGAGATAACATAAAGATCAGAGGTCAAGTGTACCATAGCCGTACTACGCAAATCATGGACTGACTGTTGAGAGGGACGCTTTCGGAAGTGGATGGAGAAGCGAAGAGTGGAATCATCGGCATAGGAGTGAATAGGACAGGAAGTGCAAATTAAAACATGATTAATAAATGAAAGGAAAAGAGTGGGTGACAGGACAGAACCCTGAGGAACACCACTGCTAATAGCTTCAAGAGAAGAACAGTGGTTATCTACAACCGCAGCTATAGATCGGCCAGAAAGGAAATTAGAGATGAAGGCACAGATAGAAGGAAAGAAATCGAAGGAGGATAGTTTGGAAATTAAAGATTTGTGCCAGACTCCATCCTATATGACTTCCTATATGTCTAGCGCAATAACAAAAGTTTCACCGAAATCCCGAAATGAGGATGACCAAGAGTCAGAGATATGCAGGAAGATCCGCCAGTGGAGCGTCCCTTGCGGAACCAATACTGACGATCTGAAAGATTGCGAGAAGAGAGGTGTTTAAAAATTTTTCTATTAAGGATAGATTCAAAAAGTTTAGAAAGGCAAGAAATCAAAGCAATTGGACGATAGTTGGAGGGTTGAGAGCAGTCACCCTTCTTTGGGACAGGCTGAATGAAAGCGAACTTCCAGCAAGAAGGAAAAGTTCCAGATGAGAAACAAAGACGAAAAGACGAAACAGTTTGCCTATGAAGGATGTCAGCACTGAAGCACAGTTCTTAAGAACAAGAGGAACACCATCAGGCCCGTACGCCTTCCTGGAGGTGAGCCCAGATAGGGCATGAAGAACATCTTTGGAAGAGATTCTAATTTCTGACATCATAAAGTTAGAGGGAGATGGAGGAACAGCACCGAAATCGTCCAGGGTTGAGTTGGAAGCGAAAGTTTGAGCGAAGAGTTCAGCTTTGTCAGAACATACGGCAACTAAACTAAACCATCGGAATGATAAAGAGAAGGGAAAGAAGAGGAAGTAAAATTGTTGAAGAGGTTCTTAGCTAGATGCCAGAAAGAGCGACAAGAATTAGAACTGGATAGGCTTTCACATTTTTGTCTGAAGGAATTTTTGGCGAGTCGAAGAACAGGTTTTGCACGATTCCGGGCAGAAATATAAGTTGAGTGAGAGTCAGGAGTTGGATGGCGATGGTACCTTCAGAAAGACTCCTCTCTGTTGCGGATAGCATTATAACAAATAAAGTTAAACCAAGTTAGTTTTTTTTTTTTTTTTTTTTTTTTGCATTAGTAGTAGGAATAGAATATGGAATGTACGCCTCCATGCCCGAGAGAATCACCACCTTGATGCGCTCAGCACACCTGGAAGAGCCCCGTCCACGGAAGCAGTAATCATTCCATGGGAAATCATAGTACTGCCTTAGGGTCTCCAAATCAGCGGCGCCAAAGTGCCAAAAGCGCCTCCTCTTGGATCAAAGGCCGGATTGGAACGATAAGACAGGAAACAGATGTAATATTGTGGTCCGAGGAGCACAATGGAGAAAAGAGTTTGACAAAGTAAGGAGGAGGATGAGAGGTAAGAAATGAATGCAGAATGTTGGGCCTATCTCGAACAATCGGGAATTCGAGTAGGGTGCTGTACAATTTTCTCTGTCATTTAGGATAAAAAAAAAGCTGTAAGCTAGTTTACCAGGGATGTTAGTGAAATGGGAGGAAAGCCAAAGGTGGTATTGAACAATGAGATCTCCAAAAATGGAGATTTCAGCAAAGGGAGAACGGGATAGAATGTATTCCACTTTGAAAACGAGTGTAAAAAAAACTATATAGGGTTATGGTTTATTGCTGTCACTCTCACCCATTGGAAATTTCCAGATGATATCGGTGGAGTTAACGATAGAAACCCTACGTTTTCTCGTTGTAAAGTTATGTTTCTGGAGGTCTTCAAAGGACCTCGTTAGTGTTTTTTTTTTATTAATGTTAAATTTATTTGCCTTCGGTATTTTATCGCTGCCTAATGGTAAAGAAAAATTACCATACAATACCCTATTATTTCGTTGGGCCTCGCTTCTGGTTGTTGGGCGCGACGATCTCTTTCGATGTAGGGCCGCAGACGACGGAGTTACGCAACGAGTTTATTTGATAAGCAACACTATATTTAAATACCTGAAGGAATAGGCCGATCTTTTTGAGTTATTAGGTTTATATTACTTAGTATTCACTCAGAACTTATAGGAAGATTAAGTACGTCTCCCTTGCTTAAAGCATCGCTTGGAATTCTCTCTCTTGTGCTATTATAAATTCCTTTGTCTTCAATTTCGCTGACTTCACAAAGTCCCCAGACGTCTAATCTTCTCTCGAAGTAATTTTCATGCGTCAGCGATGGAAAATTTTGATACGAAATAATGCATTTTTCTTATGTGGACCCAATGCCTCCATATTGGGTCCTAAGTGTGGCAATTATTTTCATTCCCAATAAACTATATCGCCAATTCCAAGGCAATTTTGCAGATATTTAATTCAATGAATTAAAAAATTCCGAGGCAATTTTGTAGATATTTAATTCAATGAATTAAAATTTTTTAAGCGAATTAAACCTATATTCACTGGAAAGGAGAGAGAGAGAGAGAGATAGATACACCATTATTTACACTTGGAAAATAATGGAGACTAGTCCCTAATCTTACTCTGAACCCTGTGACTCCCCAAACAACAGTGGAAAGTAGAAAAGGAAGACTGTGTCGTGTTCCCAAATTAAAGGCTAGACAGGGAACATCCTTAACCCTGAAAGAAAAGTTTTGTTGTGAGAGGACCAAAACTGTTTAATCAGCTGCCCAAAGACCTGAGGAACACGAGTGGGGTTGCAGTTGACATCTTCAAAAGAAGACACGACGCCTGGCTCAGAACAATCCCCGATAAGCCGGGCGTACCTGGCTATGTGAGGTGGAGAGTACAAGAAACTAACTCACTACTTCACCAGGCCAACTCGAGAGGAGGGGCGACAAACTTGACCTTCATAAAATGAGGAATCATCGCGCGGAACATTTGAAAGGTTGAAATGTAATTAAGAAATAAAGGTACCATATACAATACCATGTTGTAGCTTGTAGGCGACCTAAGCGTGTATAGTTTTTCCATAGCGAGGTAGTCAAAGTACTTTGGATAGTCAGTATAATTAGGAGAAAGGTAAACAGAGGAGATGTATTTAGTTTGAGAGTGGCATGTAAAGCCGTAGCCAGAGGGTATAGAATTCGGAAGATTCGAGTTTGGGAATACGAGAAATATATATATATATATATATATATATATATATATATATATATATACAGTGTATATATATATATATATATATATATATATATATATACGCAACAACCACTTTGGGTAGTGAAATTGAGTACGTATAGAGAAAGTAAGAGGGTACAGAAAAGGGGT
This sequence comes from Bathynomus jamesi, assembly GCA_023014485.1. Taxonomy (NCBI): domain Eukaryota; kingdom Metazoa; phylum Arthropoda; class Malacostraca; order Isopoda; family Cirolanidae; genus Bathynomus; species Bathynomus jamesi. The sequence goes on along the minus strand of JAJOZX010009669.1, from coordinate 26,517 downwards.
TGCTGTCAGTCGTCCCAGACACCCGAGTTTCAGTGAAGAAAAAAAGATGTAGTTTAGGAGGAGAGGTGATGTTCAACAGATTGAAAATTTGAGAAAATGCCACGAATGTTGCAGAAATTAATGAAAAGTGAATTAGGCAGAGAACAAGAACATCTCGAATGGGCGGTAGCAGATCCAGCCCCGCTACCCGTGTTTGCATTCCCGGTATCAACAGCAGGGTAGCCAGAAGTAGGGACATTTATGGTCCCTTCCCCAGGGGACTTCGAGGCTCTCATAGTGATGTAGTGTGTAAGATGCATGTATATGTAGTGGGGAATAGGGAAAGAAGCGTGTTTGAGAGCATGCTGGACTACTCACAGGGTAGATGAGACAGAGAAAAAGATCAGCTAAGGAGGACAGTAACAGGAAAAATGGAAGTTCCAGCACTCCCTATCTTGTCTAACGTCCTTTTCCCCATAATGTTATCGCCAAAATTACTTAAGGAAAAGGGTGATAGTATTTACACTGCAAAATAAATAAACTGTTGGATCACATATATTTTGAAAAAAAATTATTCCTCTCTTAAACACTACAGGGGGGGCCGTAAGTTTCCATACATTGGAAAAATAAACATTTTTTTATGGACAACCATTTTTATTTATATAATATGCTCTACATGGTTGCCATTGTTTTGAAAACGCATTTCAATACGTGTTCCCCACTGTTGATGAACACGCATTAGCACAGTTGACGTTATGCTTGTAATGGCGTTGGTGATACGTTCCTTTAGATGATTTATGTCTCGTATCTTTTCCTGATACACCATGGCCTTCAAGTGCCCCCAAAGATAGAAATCAAGGGGGGTGAGATCTGGGGATCTGGGAGGCCACTCCACAGGACCACGCCGACCAATCCAAGCATCCGGAAACTGCTGCTGATCCAAATACCGACGCACGTGAAGACCATAATGAGGTGGAGCTCCATCTTGCTGGAAGTAAACTGGGAAGTTACCTTCCTCGTTTAGCAGGGATGGGAAAATCTCTTCTTGCAACATGTTAAGATACCTTTCGGCATTAAGATTTCCACTGACAAAAATTGGTCCAATAATTCTGTCACCCCATATCCCGGCCCACACCATCACTTTACCGGCACCTTGCATCTTCGTCGGACTCAGCCAGTTAGGGTTAGCATTACTCCAATAACGTATGTTTTGCCGATTAACCTCTCCATTGATGTAAAAATTTGCTTCATCAGTAAACAAGATCTTACGTCAAACGCATATTCTTAGGGTATCTGAAACATAAAAACAAACGTTTAATTTTTCCTATGTATGGAAACTTACGGCCCACCCTGTACATATAACACTGGTATGCATCAATTTTGCTGTCAAGGGTTTTGTAAGTGATTCTTATAGAGTTTTTCCTGCTGATTTCGAATCTGCGATCCGCTTTTCTCAATCAGCTCAGGTTATCCGGCTATGGCCTCATAAGTAAAATAGAATTTTTCGTGATTTTGTCAAAGCGGAATTGGAACAGTAACATCTATCATCACTTGTTTAATATCTTTTTTTACTTTTCAGGCATATAGATAAAATATTTCATAATGAATAGAGCGTGTAAAAATGATCCCAATAGATTCTGCTACATATGTGGGACAGTTACCATGCCAAATAACCAGTCCCAAATCACTAAATTTGTGAAGACAATGTATAGAGCATACTTTGGGATTAAGCTAGAGGACCATGACAAAAATTTCGCCTCTCATATGTGCTGCAAGACGTGCATTGAAAATTTGAGATGGAGCAAAGGCAGAGCGAAATCTTTACCTTTTGGAATTCCCATGATTTGGAGAGGAAAGGAAAGGATCACGTGACAGATTGCTATTTCTGCATGACAAACCTCCAAGGTGGGCTTATAAATTTATTTTTCTTAAATATTTTGAAATCCTCGTATGAAGACATAATATTCACCATATATAGCATAATATTCACCATAATGGTAATCATACATTTACATATTGTTATAGAAAATACATTTACATATTGTTATACAAGTTACATTTACATATACAATGATTGTATATTTTCTTTCTTTTTCATTCATATTGTCCCCGAAGGGACAATATGAATGAAAAAGAAAGAAAATATACAGACTCCATCGACCTATTTCATATCTTACAGACCGCAGCCTTCCCTCACGAGCCGCCACTGTCTGAATGCTTCTTCTATTTCATATGCAAGTTTTATATCCATGTTTCTGTTTCTATTTTCAGGAGTTAACAAGAAGAATAAACACATTGTTGTATACCCTGACATTCCTTCTGCTATGAGACCTGTACCCCATGGTCCTGGAATTCCAATACCCGACCCACCTCAAACCCTGGACTTCGATGATTCTGATGATGAATCAATGACCAATGCCAATAACCAGTCCGTCGTATATACCTCAAAATACCGCTTCAAATGAGCCGAGGCCTCTCAACCAAGCCAAACTTAATGATCTTACCAGAGATTTAGGACTTTCCAAATTAGCTGCCGAGATCTTGGGCTCACGAGTTCGAGAGGACAACTTGCTGGCTCTGGGAACAACATTCTCCTGGTATAGGAAACGAGAGGAAGAATGCCGCAAGTTTTTTGCAGTGCACGAAAATACCTCTTCCTTAGTGTACTGCTGCAATGTTGAGGGGCTAATCGAATCCTTGGGCCTGCCATATAACGCATCAGAATGGAGGCTATTTATAGACTCGTCTAAACGAAGTTTGAAAGCAGTACTTCTCAACATTGGGAATAGGGTTGCATCAGTCCCTGTAGCACATTCCGTACAACTTACTGAGAGCTACGATAACATGAAAATTTTACTGGATGCTCTCGTATACGACCAACATAACTGGAGGATCTGTGGAGATTTGAAGGTAATACTAATATCATAAGTAAACTATTGCTATTGACTATGTTGTTTTTCCAAAGGTTATTTGAGTGTGTATAAGAACACTTAACTTCCCCACAGAAGTGATACAGTCCAATGCATAGATTTTTTTATCTGATAGAACAAATTCTCTAAATTCTTTAAATATTTTCATTTTTTTTCAGATTGTGGCATTTGTATTGGGAATGCAAGGGGGATACACGAAATACCCGTGTTTCCTCTGCAAATGGGATAGCCGAGCGGATGAGAAGCACTATGCACAGCGTGAATGGGCATCCAGAGAGAATTTTGAACCTGGGTCGCATAATGTCGTTTCAGTGCCCCTTGTACCACCAACAAAAATTTTGCTCCCACCACTTCATATTAAGCTGGGCTTGATGAAAAATTTCATCAAATCAATGAATAAGGAGGGTTCAGCATTCCGATATCTCGAGAGTAAATTTCCTCATATATCTGATGCTAAACTAAATGCTGGGGTTTTTGATGGTCCTCAAATTCGAACTTTGATCAAGGATACTCAGTTCGAAAACGCAATGACTCCAACTAAGAAGAATGCCTGGCAGGCATTCAAATCAGTTGTCACTGATTTTCTTGGCAAGCGTAGAAGTCCAGAATACGAGTCCGTTGTCGAAAACTTGATGGAAGCTTTCAAAGCTCATGGGTCGCGCATGTCCATAAAAATGCACTTTTTGTGGTCCCACTTGGACTATTTTCCTGAGAATTGCGGGGATTATAGTGAGGAACAGGGTGAACGATTTCACCAAGATATCAAAATAATGGAAGAGAGGTACTAGGGAAACTGGGATATCAATATGCTGGCGGACTATTGCTGGTGTTTGAAGCGAGACGTGCCCGAAGAAAAACAGACGGAAAGCCAAAAAACTACATTCCTTCCTCAATAAACTTTTTTCCATATTCATTGTATGGATAAAAGTATTTATTCACACAATGTTTTCATTTTTCACGAGTGTTCTTATAATATTACTCGTATCTACAGTGTTTAAGCTAAAAAAATCAATAAATTTGGGGATAAAATTGGACTTATAATAAATGGCCAATAGAGAAAAAACCTGACCTGATTGAGGAAAACCAATGTCATTTTCGAATTCAGCATGGTCGAATTATATAATATGAGTTGAAAAAACCCTCACAGCAGACAAAAAAATTTCATATGCATACCAGTGTTATTAGTGACAAATCCTTGAAATCATCATTTGAATAATAATTAATTTGTATCATTCCTGATTGGTTAAAAGAATTCAAAATGAAATCAAGTTCATTGTTTCCACACTCAAAATACGCTTTTATATATAATAATAATTTAAATAAACTTATATTTTTAACACTTTGGACGATATTTACACGCTAAATATTTCTTAGTTTGATTTTAAGTACATTTCCTTGGTTTGGAGTATATTTAGTGGTAATCAAAAGGAAGTTTCAATTATGGCGGGTCGCGCTCACCATCGAAAGTTGAAAAATAGAGAGTACTCGAGTTGCCAATTACTATTATTTTTATTCTTCAATAGAATTCATAAGAGGGAAAAGCGTTACTTATCAACTTTCTTTGCATTCGTAATGAAAACTCAATTGCAACCATTACAAAAATACTGGCCTAATTACTCTACATCATTTTGATCATGCATTTGTGCGCGCGCGCACGCACATATTATATAAAGCCATATAAGAAGCACATTTGCGCTTGTCATAATGGTTCTCATACTTAGATGACTTGTAATCTGTAATCAGTACCCGAAAGATATAACATCTGCATCGGAAATAATAATAATAATAATAATGATTCTTAAAGGCGTCTTATATATCTGTGATTCTTATATACAGCTTTGATTGTGTGTGTAAATAACAAGTGTATCCTCAGTTATAAAAGAGTCCTACTTTAAAAAACAACATTCAACAACATTATTCAATACATGAAACTAAAGTTATTTAGACGAAGCAACAACACATTTTGCGACCTGAAATATTGTAACGCTCACTTTGCAGATGATGAAATCAAACAAACAAAAACTTTATTTCAGACTAAACGGATACAAACATTATACAAGTGGTCCATAGAAGGTTTTAAGAGATAGTTGTTAAGAGCAGTGACTATGTAGGCCAATGGAACACTATAAATAATGAACACACAATTGCCTACAGCCCTGCACCAATGATTCCAGACTCGAGATCTATAAAATATCAGATACCAGTCGACTAACCGTGGCTTCTATTATCTTATTGACTGATTCACAAGCCTAGTGATAAATCTAAATACAAAATTGCGTATGACAATGGCACAGTTAGGGCACCTTATTGACTACAAACAGCATACTGGTACTAGAAGTACCGCCATTTATAAATCTAGGAATTCTTAATAAACTCCTAAAAATATTATTTAATAAACCCTAAAACATTTTTTAAATAAAAACTCTTAATGCTTTGTACGAGAACTTTTATTTGTCTATCGATATTTTTTATAAAAAATATAGTTGGAAGTGGCGTCATCTTGCGTTTTGGTCTTTTGGATTAAGCAAGACAGAAAATTAAGTACTATAAAAACCAACCCGGCCTCGGCGTACTGCATAATTTAAATTTAATTTCAGATTTAGTGTTTTAGCCTTGTCTCCCGTCGGAATAGGTCAGAATCGTGAAATCTCGAGATTTTCATGCATTCTACGATCTGTTCCCAAATTTTCAAATTTAAATATTTTTTAAACTGATTTTTGAAATTTTTATACAAATTTCAAGTTTTATTTAAAATGATTTTTGGGTACTACCCTGTTATCTCCCCACCAAATTTGCTATAGCAATCTTATATGCTATACCGCATAGAACGGGATATAATTATTAGGTAAAATTAATCGAAACCTACGGGAAAATTAGTTAGGTTAAGTCGTGATATTTTCGTTAGTTTTAACAAAAATATCCGACTCAACTTAACCAGTCGCCAAGGGCGTACAGATGCCGTAACCGGGCATTCAATTAACCTGACCGGGCATTTAATAATAATTTTCCCGTAGGTTTCGATTAATATTTAGCAACTTTTACCAAATAATTATATCGTGTTATACGCGATATAGCAAATTTGGTGGGGAGATAAAATGGTAGTACCGATTTTTGTTTTATTATGTATTTTAATAAACTTCGCTTTTGGTGAAGGCTCCAACGAGCAAACAAAAGAGTACAGAATTCAATGGCCGTAAATAGAGAGAAGGCATAAAGTTTGAATTTTTCCAGTTAAAATTTTTAACCAAAGCATTATATTTTGTAGTTATCAGTTACATATTCTTATTGCCAATTTTAATTTAAAAAATTGACACTAATTCGACGTACTACATTCATGCGTTTATAGGACAGTATTTTTTGTACGCGGCGTCTGTTTGTTCTTGCGTTCTTTTATAATCAACTAGTACAGTTCCCGCCGCTTCGCTGACGGTTAGACAGGCTAAACTACAAAAAAAGAACCCAGCCGTGAAAATTTTGAGCTTCACATTGTGTCAACATTTCTGAATCTGGTATCTCCCAAAACCTCCTCACCCCCATTCATACAACTTGGGGGCTAACCCCCTCCCCCATTGCTAAACTACAGAAAAGAACAGTCATGAAAATCTTGAGCTTCACATTTCCGCCCGTAATACAATTTCTGAATTTTTTTCTCAATTTCTGAAAGTGTGACGGACAGACGGACAGACAGACGGACAGCTCTCTTATTATAGTATAGATTAATCCAGTGATATTCAACCTTTTCTCGCACTGTTACCCCTTGAGCTAGCCAACAAAACCGTAATTACCTAGCCCCCTCCCCATTTTAAATACGAGAAAAGGAAATTTAGGAAAGAATAAAATTGTAATGGAACCATAACTCTGCTTTTTTTTTTTTCTTCCGGACAATGGCGCCAGTTCGTTACCCAGGTTACATATTACTGAATTAATCAATGACAAAGTGAAGTACAGAGGAGCGTTTCCGCTCCTAAAAAATTAATATGAAATCTCCGGACTCTGAAAGCTTTGGAGGTGACAACCCGAGTTTACTAACGAAAAAAATATACGACACAGCCTTAAAAAGTAAAAAGAAAAATATATTGAAAATTATGTATATTATAAACAGTATCCGCGTTACTTTGATTTAGAAATTAAGTTCTAGTCACTGTTTACACTATGCTTCAAACCAGGCGCCTTAAAATAGTTGCGCGTAACGCCTATTTCAAGCGTTTGAAAGCAGGCGGCGCTCGTGCTGAGATCTGGTTGTCAGGAAGCAACGGATTGGCGCCTGGCGAGAGAGGACTGAATGACGCTGACTGGTTGGAACGAGTCACGTAGTCGGTCGAATCAAAACATGGCGAAACAGAACTGGGAACGTGCACATATTATTCTCCTCATAGATGCTTATCAGAAGCATCCTTTTTTATATACGGTAAAGAGTGATGAGTACCGTGATCGCGTGAAAAGGGAGAAAGCATTTCGTAGTATTGTTGAAGAGATGCGTAAATACAGGCCGACTACAGTGATTGAAGTGAAGACAAAGTTGAAAACATTACGTTCGCAGTACTCTGCTGAAAAATTGACGCAATTAAAATCCTTCAAGTCTGGTACGGGCGCTGATGATGCCTACGTTCCCAGATTGTGGTGTCACGACGAACTCCACTTTTTGCAAGATCACATGCAAAAGAAAACGAACGTCAGCAACACTGAAGGGTGTTCTTCAGAGGTAAAGTCATACATCATTACTTTATTGTTTTTACTTTTTTAACTTTTAAAAGTGAAACTTAAACATATTTTAAAAATTAAGTGTAATGTTTATACGACTGCTGTATTGTATATACCACTTTCATCGTGAGCATTGCTTATTCGAAACCTCATACGGCCTATCTTCCTTTCAGTCTACAACAGACGACGCGGGAAAAAAAATCTTTGAATCACCAATCAACACGCCAGACTTAAATCAAGCGGAAGATAGGCCTTCTTCACCTCGGGTAAGAATGGAATAAGAACGAAAGATTATGTTGAGAGTTTAGTCGTGATTTGGAAATGCAGTCGTTTTCCGTAAACTGCGCGAAGTAGGATAGCGATTAATTTTTTTTTTTTATGAAAGAAGGTCTGGAAGGAGGGGCCAAGGGCGAACGCCCCCAAAAGTGTCCCCCCCCCCCATAGAAGAAGAGCCAAAATCAAGGTCCAGGGTTTTCGAGATGCTTAGACACACTGCGTTTGAAAAATTGGATGTCATAGACGGGGGAAAGATGGATTGAGGAAGATTGTTCCAGAGTTGACTAGTTGAGTAGATGAAAGACTGGAAATACCGATTAACCCTTGCGTTAGGGAGTTGGACAAAAAAGGGATGAGAAAATGTAGAAGGTCTGGTGCTGCGTGTTCTCCTTAAAGGAGGAGGCATGCAGTTAGAGTGTTCAGAAGAGCAGTGTCCGTTATAATAGCGATAGTAAAGAGAGAGAGAGAGAGAGAGAGTTACAAGGAGTTACAAGGAAAAGAAGTACCTCAAAAGGCCTTGCGGCCCATACCGAGGAGGTACCAATGGCAACGGGTGCCACGGAAAATTTTCTACACACTCAAAGAGTGTGCAAAATTTGGTCTAACCTTTTCTTGAACTGATCCACAGAGGAACTGTTCACAACTTCCGAAGGTAACCTGTTCCATGTGTCACAGATCTTATACGTAAAGTAATTCCCACACACACTAGTCCTAAACCGTTTCAAATCCAACTTCCAACCATTGTTGCGAGTTGGGTTATCATTTAAACTAAACATACTTCTAAAATCGACATCGTTGAACCCTCGTAAGAGCTTGAAAACCTCGATCAGTTGACCGCGCAGCCTCCGAGTTTCAAGCGAAAACAAGTTCAGGGCGCGTAACCGTCGATTGTAGCCCATATGCCTAACCGAAGGGATTAACTTTGTGGCCCTCGCCTGCACTCGCTCCAGCCTCTCAATATCTTTCCTGGGTGGGCGACCAGAACTGCACAGCATACTCCAGGTACGGCCGAACAAGGGAATTGTACAGTGAGAGCACAATCTCCTTGTTCCGAAACTGAAATTGCCTCCTGATATAACCCAATAGTTTCTGGGCTTTCTTTTCCACCTCTACACACTGTTTCGTAAACTTAAGGTCGCTGCTAATTAGCACACCCAAGTCCTTTTCTAAATCAGTCACCTCGATATTACTGCCCAACATCGAGTAGTCCGACTTGGGATTGGCGTAGCCAATGTGCATCACTTTGCATTTACCCAAGTTAAACGGCATTTACCATTTTTCGGACCACTCTCCTATCCTACCTAGGTCCGCACGCAGTTCCTCGATCGCTTCGGGCGTCCCAACATTGGCCCCAAGCTTGGTGTCATCAGCGAATTTGGCGATCCGACTGACGATGCCACCGTCGATATCATTTATGTAAATGGTAAACAACAGTGGCCCCAAAACGGAACCCTGAGGAACCCCACTAGTGACCGAGGCCCAACCCGAACTAGCCCCTTTAATTACCACCCTCTGCCGCCTATTCCTCAGCCAGTTTTCAATCCACCTACCTATTTCCCCACCGATACCCAGCGCGCGCACTTTCGCCATTAGCCGGCGGTGAGGTACCTTATCAAAGGCTTTCTGAAAGTCGAGATAAAGTATATCAATCGCCCTACTCTTATCGTACTCACTCAACATGACGTGGAAAAACTCGAGCAAGTTGGTGAGACACGACCTATGCCGTCTAAACCCATGTTGGGAGTCCCCAAGCAGCTTGTAGGAATCCAAATGGTCAACGATTCTATCAGCTATTATCCTTTCTAATAATTTACCTACAACTGAAGTGAGACTAATAGGACGATAGTTCCCTGGACTTTCGTGATCCCCTTTCTTAAAGATAGGGGTCACGTTGGCCTCCCTCCCTCCCTCCCTCCCTCCAGAGAGAGAGAGAGAGAGAGAGAGAGAGAGAGAGAGAGAGAGAGAGAGAGTTACAAGGAGTTACAAGGAAAAGAAGTACCTCAAAAGGCCTTGCGGCCCATACCGAGGAGGTACCAATGGCAACGGGTGCCAGGGAAAATTTTGTCTTTCAACTATGCTAGCAGTAGTAGAAAACTGGATAGAAAAGTAGAAGGCTCTCTCCCCACCCTCCGCTCCCTCCCTGCCAGAGGCAGGTACGGAAAAAGGTTGAAGAAAATACCTTGACCCTGGAAAAGTAGCCAAGGAAATTTTACAGGAAAGTGGAGAATATATAAATAGCTCTATATTTAGCTTGCTCACAGAGACCGAGCAAGCGAACTCCTGCAGTTGGTTCCAGATATTAACTATTTTATAGGAAAAGAAATTTCCGCAGACTGAGGTCCTAAATGTCTTTACACACTCAAATAGTGTGCAAGATTTCGTCTAACCTTTTCTTGAACTGATCCACAGAGGAACTGTTCACAACTTCCGAAGGTAACCTGTTCCATGTGTCACAGATCTTATACGTAACGTAATTCCCACACACACTAGTCCTAAACCGTTTCAAATCCAACTTCCAACCATTGTTGCGAGTTGGGTTATCATTTAAACTAAACATACTTCTAAAATCGACATCGTTGAACCCTCGTAAGAGCTTGAAAACCTCGATCAGTTGACCGCGCAGCCTCCGAGTTTCAAGCGAAAACAAGTTCAGGGCGCGTAACCGTCGATTGTAGCCCATATGCCTAACGGAAGGGATTAACTTTGTGGCCCTCGCCTGCACTCGCTCCAGCCTCTCAATATCTTTCCTGAGGGTGGGCGACCAGAACTGCACAGCATACTCCAGGTACGGCCGAACAAGGGAATTGTACAGTGAGAGCACAATCTCCTTGTTCCGAAACTGAAATTGCCTCCTGATATAACCCAATAGTTTCTGGGCTTTCTTTTCCATCTCTACACACTGTTTCGTAAACTTAAGGTCGCTGCTAATTAGCACACCCAAGTCCTTTTCTAAATCAGTCACCTCGATATTACTGCCCAACATCGAGTAGTCCGACTTGGGATTGGCGTAGCCAATGTGCATCACTTTGCATTTACCCAAGTTAAACGGCATTTGCCATTTTTCGGACCACTCTCCTATCCTACCTAGGTCCGCACGCAGTTCCTCGATCGCTTCGGGCGTCCCAACATTGGCCCCAAGCTTGGTGTCATCAGCGAATTTGGCGATCCGACTGACGATGCCACCGTCGATATCATTTATGTAAATGGTAAACAACAGCGGCCCCAAAACGGAACCCTGAGGAACCCCACTAGTGACCGAGGCCCAACCCGAACTAGCCCCTTTAATTACCACCCTCTGCCGCCTATTCCTTAGCCAGTTTTCAATCCACCTACCTATTTCCCCACCGATACCCAGCGCGCGCACTTTCGCCATTAGCCGGCGGTGAGGTACCTTATCAAAGGCTTTCTGAAAGTCGAGATAAAGTATATCAATCGCCCTACTCTTATCGTACTCACTCAACATGACGTGGAAAAACTCGAGCAAGTTGGTGAGACACGACCTATGCCGTCTAAACCCATGTTGGGAGTCCCCAAGCAGCTTGTAGGAATCCAAATGGTCAACGATTCTATCAGCTATTATCCTTTCTAATAATTTACCTACAACTGAAGTGAGACTAATAGGACGATAGTTCCCTGGACTTTCGTGATCCCCTTTCTTAAAGATAGGGGTCACGTTGGCCTCCCTCCAGTCACCAGGCACCTGGCCCATCTCCAACGATTTGTTGAAGACTGTAGCCAGGTGGGGAGCCACCTGGTCGCGCACTTCTCGCAAAACACTGGGGAGAAACTGGTCTGGCCCAGGAGCCTTAAACGCGCTCAGTTTGTATATTCTATGAGCAACGACTGTCGCGGTACATCTAACACTATCCAGGCCAGCACCTTCGTGCCTCACAGCTGGCTCGGGGATGACGCGGGTATCCTCCCTGGTGAACACTCCCGCAGAGAGAGAGAGAGAGAGAGAGAGAGAGAGAGAGAGAGAGAGAGAGAGAGAGAGAGAGAGAGAGAGAGAGAGAGTTACAAGGAAAAGAAGAACCTCAAAAGGCCTTGCGGCCCATACCGAGGAGGTACCAATGGCAATGGGTGCCAGGGAAAATTTTGTCTTTCAAACTATGCTAGCAGTAGAAAACTGGATAGAAAAGTAGAAGGCTCTCTCCCCACCCTCCCTGCCAGAGGCAGGTACGGAAAAAGGTTGAAGAAAATACCTTGACCCTGGAAAAGTAGCCAAGGAAATTTTACAGGAAAGTGGAGAATATATAAATAGCTCTATATTTAGCTTGCTCACAGAGACACCGAGCAAGCGAACTCCTGCAGAGTTTTCTGAGGTTTTAATCTTAAACTATGAGTGTGTTCTGTACTTTGTCTAGCCTATTTTTAAACAGATTTACACTTTGACTGGAAACATCCTCTGAGGGAAGTTGGTTCCAGATATCAACTATTTTACAGGAAAAGAAATTTCCGCAGACTGAGGTCCTAAATGTCTTTACACACTCAAATAGTGTGCAAGATTTCGTCTAACCTTTTCTTGAACTGATCCACAGAGGAACTGTTCACAACTTCCGAAGGTAACCTGTTCCATGTGTCACAGATCTTATACGTAACGTAATTCCCACACACACTAGTCCTAAACCGTTTCAAATCCAACTTCCAACCATTGTTGCGAGTTGGGTTATCATTTAAACTAAACATACTTCTAAAATCGACATCGTTGAACCCTCGTAAGAGCTTGAAAACCTCGATCAGTTGACCGCGCAGCCTCCGAGTTTCAAGCGAAAACAAGTTCAGGGCGCGTAACCGTCGATTGTAGCCCATATGCCTAACGGAAGGGATCAACTTTGTGGCCCTCGCCTGCACTCGCTCCAGCCTCTCAATATCTTTCCTGAGGGTGGGCGACCAGAACTGCACAGCATACTCCAGGTACGGCCGAACAAGGGAATTGTACAGTGAGAGCACAATCTCCTTGTTCCGAAACTGAAATTGCCTCCTGATATAAGCCAATAGTTTCTGGGCTTTCTTTTCCATCTCTACACACTGTTTCGTAAACTTAAGGTCGCTGCTAATTAGCACACCCAAGTCCTTTTCTAAATCAGTCACCTCGATATTACTGCCCAACATCGAGTAGTCCGACTTGGGATTGGCGTAGCCAATGTGCATCACTTTGCATTTACCCAAGTTAAACGGCATTTGCCATTTTTCGGACCACTCTCCTATCCTACCTAGGTCCGCACGCAGTTCCTCGATCGCTTCGGGCGTCCCAACATTGGCCCCAAGCTTGGTGTCATCAGCGAATTTGGCGATCCGACTGACGATGCCACCGTCGATATCATTTATGTAAATGCTAAACAACAGAGAGAGAGAGGAAGAGAGAGAGAGAGAGAGGAAGAGAGAGAGAGAGAGAGAGGAAGAGAGAGAGAGAGAGTTACAAGGAGTTACAAGGAAAAGAAGTACCTCAAAAGGCCTTGCGGCCCATACCGAGGAGGTACCAATGGCAACGGGTGCCAGGGAAAATTTTGTCTTTCAAACTATGCTAGCAGTAGTAGAAAACTGGATAGAAAAGTAGAAGGCTCTCTCCCCACCCTCCGCTCCCTCCCTGCCAGAGGCAGGTACGGAAAAAGGTTGAAGAAAATACCTTGACCCTGGAAAAGTAGCCAAGGAAATTTTACAGGAAAGTGGAGAATATATAAATAGCTCTATATTTAGCTTGCTCACAGAGACACCGAGCAAGCGAACTCCTGCAGAGTTTTCTGAGATTTTAATCTTAAACTATGAGTGTGTTCTGTACTTTGCCTAGCCTATTTTTAAACAGATTTACACTTTGACTGGAAACATCCTCTGAGGGAAGTTGGTTCCAGATATCAACTATTTTACAGGAAAAGAAATTTCCGCAGACTGAGGTCCTAAATGTCTTTACACACTCAAATAGTGTGCAAGATTTCGTCTAACCTTTTCTTGAACTGATCCACAGAGGAACTGTTCACAACTTCCGAAGGTAACCTGTTCCATGTGTCACAGATCTTATACGTAACGTAATTCCCACACACACTAGTGTGTGGGAAGAGAGAGAGAGAGAGAGAGAGAGAGAGGAAGAGAGAGAGAGAGAGAGAGGAGAGAGAGAGAGAGAGAGAGAGGAAGAGAGAGAGAGAGAGAGGAAGAGAGAGAGAGAGAGGAAGAGAGAGAGAGAGAGAGGAAGAGAGAGAGAGAGAGGAAGAGAGAGAGAGAGAGGAAGAGAGAGAGAGAGAGAGGAAGAGAGAGAGAGAGAGGAAGAGAGAGAGTTACAAGGAGTTACAAGGAAAAGAAGTACCTCAAAAGGCCTTGCGGCCCATACCGAGGAGGTACCAATGGCAACGGGTGCCAGGGAAAATTTTGTCTTTCAAACTATGCTAGCAGTAGTAGAAAACTGGATAGAAAAGTAGAAGGCTCTCTCCCCACCCTCCGCTCCCTCCCTGCCAGAGGCAGGTACGGAAAAAGGTTGAAGAAAATACCTTGACCCTGGAAAAGTAGCCAAGGAAATTTTACAGGAAAGTGGAGAATATAAATAGCTCTATATTTAGCTTGCTCACAGAGACACCGAGCAAGCGAACTCCTGCAGAGTTTTCTGAGGTTTTAATCTTAAACTATGAGTGTGTTCTGTACTTTGTCTAGCCTATTTTTAAACAGATTTACACTTTGACTGGAAACATCCTCTGAGGGAAGTTGGTTCCAGATATCAACTATTTTACAGGAAAAGAAATTTCCGCAGACTGAGGTCCTAAATGTCTTTACACACTCAAATAGTGTGCAAGATTTCGTCTAACCTTTTCTTGAACTGATCCACAGAGGAACTGTTCACAACTTCCGAAGGTAACCTGTTCCATGTGTCACAGATCTTATACGTAACGTAATTCCCACACACACTAGTCCTAAACCGTTTCAAATCCAACTTCCAACCATTGTTGCGAGTTGGGTTATCATTTAAACTAAACATACTTCTAAAATCGACATCGTTGAACCCTCGTAAGAGCTTGAAAACCTCGATCAGTTGACCGCGCAGCCTCCGAGTTTCAAGCGAAAACAAGTTCAGGGCGCGTAACCGTCGATTGTAGCCCATATGCCTAACGGAAGGGATCAACTTTGTGGCCCTCGCCTGCACTCGCTCCAGCCTCTCAATATCTTTCCTGAGGGTGGGCGACCAGAACTGCACAGCATACTCCAGGTACGGCCGAACAAGGGAATTGTACAGTGAGAGCACAATCTCCTTGTTCCGAAACTGAAATTGCCTCCTGATATAACCCAATAGTTTCTGGGCTTTCTTTTCCATCTCTACACACTGTTTCGTAAACTTAAGGTCGCTGCTAATTAGCACACCCAAGTCCTTTTCTAAATCAGTCACCTCGATATTACTGCCCAACATCGAGTAGTCCGACTTGGGATTGGCGTAGCCAATGTGCATCACTTTGCATTTACCCAAGTTAAACGGCATTTGCCATTTTTCGGACCACTCTCCTATCCTACCTAGGTCCGCACGCAGTTCCTCGATCGCTTCGGGCGTCCCAACATTGGCCCCAAGCTTGGTGTCATCAGCGAATTTGGCGATCCGACTGACGATGCCACCGTCGATATCATTTATGTAAATGGTAAACAACAGTGGCCCCAAAACGGAACCCTGAGGAACCCCACTAGTGACCGAGGCCCAACCCGAACTAGCCCCTTTAATTACCACCCTCTGCCGCCTATTCCTTAGCCAGTTTTCAATCCACCTACCTATTTCCCCACGATACCCAGCGCGCGCACTTTCGCCATTAGCCGGCGGTGAGGTACCTTATCAAAGGCTTTCTGAAAGTCGAGATAAAGTATATCAATCGCCCTACTCTTATCGTACTCACTCAACATGACGTGGAAAAACTCGAGCAAGTTGGTGAGACACGACCTATGCCGTCTAAACCCATGTTGGGAGTCCCCAAGCAGCTTGTAGGAATCCAAATGGTCAACGATTCTATCAGCTATTATCCTTTCTAATAATTTACCTACAACTGAAGTGAGACTAATAGGACGATAGTTCCCTGGACTTTCGTGATCCCCTTTCTTAAAGATAGGGGTCACGTTGGCCTCTCTCCAGTCACCAGGCACCTGGCCCATCTCCAACGATTTGTTGAAGACTGTAGCCAGGTGGGGAGCCACCTGGTCGCGCACTTCTCGCAAAACACTGGGGAGAAACTGGTCTGGCCCAGGAGCCTTAAACGCGCTCAGTTTGTCTATTCTATGAGCAACGACTGTCGCGGTACATCTAACACTATCCAGGTCAGCACCTTCGTGCCTCACAGCTGGCTCGGGGATGACGCGGGTATCCTCCCTGGTGAACACTCCCGCAAAGTACTCATTAAGCACCTTAGCGATGTCCGCGTCGGAGGTCCGCAGAACGCCGCTTCCGTCCTTTAAAGGACCTATCATGCTTCTAATAGGCTTTCTACTATTAACATAACTGAAGAACTCCTTAGGGTTCCTCTTGCAGAGGCTTGCCACCCGTAGTTCTTCGTTACGTTTCGCTAGCCTAACCTTCGCCTTCACTTCCCTACACAGGCGGACATACGCTTCAGTGTTCTCGTGGGAACGATTGGCCTTCGCCCTCCTATACACTACTTTCCTATTTCGGATAGC